>JBAMBR010003173.1:0-65000 GCA_037044475.1 Zaprionus obscuricornis | reverse complement strand
ATGTCGCTCTGGTGCTGCCTCTGCCTGCTGTGGATGCTGCAAGTATGCAATTCGACTAGATAAGCCGAAGCATTCATGAATTTCACAGATAAAAAGCAAACACACACAAACACACACACACAGACAACACACTTAAATCCACCACACATACATGCACACAAATACACACCACACATACACATGAAGCATGTGAGATATGCAGCTAGTAGATGCGCTTACAGTACATTGCACAGCAGCAACAGCAGCAACAGCAGCAATGAAGAGCTGCAAAAGTGAGCAACAACAGCAGCAGCAGCAGCAGCAGCAACATGAACAAGCAGCAATGCTTTTGTTGCTGCTGCTGCTTTTGCTGTTGTTGCTGGTGGGCGGCCACCTTGCTGAATGGAAAAAGGCAACAAGGCAGCTTTGAAAACTGCACAGCCAGCAAATACCCGGCAACTAATGTTGCATTTAGCTTAAACTTGACGCAAAAGACTAAACGTTAAAGATTTCCCGTTGATTTTCATTACTTTTCTTTAAATTTATTTCAAGTATTTATAGAAAATTTGAATATGTCATAAAAACTGCCGAGTATTTAACAGCTGTTCACATTGCATTGCCATCTGATTTTTAAGGCAAAAAATATAAAGTTGAAAATAAAAATGATTAAAAATAAATTGAAGCCAAATGCAGCTTTGCTTATATGTAGATGCCCGATCCCTTGAGCACAGGTGACAAACAGTGCATGACCCATAGAGAGGGAGAGAGAGTGAGTGAAAGAAAGAGATAGGTTATAGTATAAGTGAGATTGAGTTTAGAATTCAAGCGCAAAGGCGAAAAGCTTTTAAAGCGCACGCGGTGACCAATGGCCGATATATAGGCAATAAGTGTATAGCTAAGGGGCGTGGCATAAGAGAGAGAGAGAGGGGGAGACGGACGGTCGGTCGGTTAGTCAGTGTTAACGGAATGTGACTCTGCGTTTTTTTTTTTTTGCTACACTTCTTCTGTTGCTGGTAGATGTTGCTGTTGCTGTTTTTGCTGCTTTTGTTGCTGGTTGGTCTGCAACGTTGCCATAGAGTGTCAACAGCTAGATAAAGATTAGCGAACAGACACAACGCCCACTTTTGGCGGCACTGTTACGCCCACTTGGCCACTCGTTGCTATTGCTGTTGTTGCTGTTGTTGTTATTGTTGTTGCTGTTGTTGTTGTTGTCGCTGTGTGTGTTCGTTACTCTGTCTTTCTGTCCTTCTATCTATATGTGTGACTGCTGCTGCAAATCTTTCCCTGACGCAGCACAAAAAGACCAACAGAGTAAAAGCGAGCGGAAAGTGACTAGAAACAGAGAGAGAGAGAGAGAGAAAAGAGAGAGAGAGAGGGAAGTGAAGCAGCATGCTCTGCCGGCAGTGCGGATTATTAATGATGAATGCTTGAGAAGGCAGCGAAATGGCGTGGAATGTCGAGCTATGTTGCCACTTTCCCCCTGCTTCTCCTGCTGTTGCTGTTGATGCTGCTACTCTCTGGCTACGACAAAGGTCGACAGTTTTGACCAGGACCACAAAAACGAACAACTAAAGCAGCCTCTCCACCTGCTGCTGCTACTGCTGCTGCTGCTACTGTTCATCAGTTGCTCATTCAGTAGAGTGTCGTGGCAGGGGAAGAGGGACAGAGGATTGCTGCGTTGACATTGCTGATGATTATGAAGTGATATGAAATTGATGCCAATGATGCTGCCAGTTAAGTCAAAACACGCACTGAAAACTTGACAGCTTCGAAAAGGGGATTGCAGCACAAGCAAGGAGCAAGGGATATGAGTAGTATGTTACAGCTGGGTCGAGGGGTAGCTCAAGGGGTTGCGCTCGTGTCATTTCCTGTGCATTGCCGAAGGGTTGTCGTCAAAGGGTTTTTTTTTTTTTTTTTCTAGTTTACTTTTTGGTTGAGGTGTCAAAATCACACAAACCGCACACATAGCGCTTAAGCAAACGAAGCAGACTAGGAAACAGATATAGAGAAAGAGGACAGCTAAAGAGTGTGAGAGATAGAGAGAGAGGGAGAGAGAGAGAGAGAGAGAGTATGTGCCGGATAGAGGATTGACTTTTTCGGGCGACCAATCAACAGAATTTCGTTTGGCGCTGCACTGATAACAGTAAAACCGGCAGCTGTAGCTGTAGCAGTAGCAGGAGTCAGAGGAGACGGAGACAGCAGAGGATGAGGAAGCTAAAGCTAAAGCTGAGCTCGCCATGAGCTGTCGAGAATTGTGAGTATTATAAACTTATTACAGTTTGGAGGCCGGGGAAAAAAAAAAGTAGATTAAATTTTTATTGGCAAAATATCAACAGAATGCAGAAAGACAGATTCACAGATGGAGTGAGAGAGACAGAGAAAGAGAGAGAGAGAGAGAGAGAGAGAGAGAGACAAGAGAAGAGATGAGCAACTTCAGACTTCACTCTATACACAATTTATTATTGGCATTAACGAGTTATGTCTGTGACTTTGCCTCTGAAATTTTTGGACTGCTGACTGCTAACTGATAACGGTACTCTGGATGCAGGGGCACAGGGACAAGAGTAATGGACTGTGCTATATTCTCTGGTGTAAAGTCCTTTTGGAGTTGGTGTAGTAGTAGTAGTAGTAGTAGTAGTAGAAGATGAGGAAAGGGCAACATTTGCACATTATTCACTTACCTCTGCTGTCGACGGTCATCTCTTCTGTGGTATCGGAACAATCACCTGCAAATTCAGAGCAGAAGAAGAAGAAGATGCATTAATATTGACAGTTTGCATGTGAGTTTATAAATGCAAGAGAAAGAGAAAGAATGGGAGAGAGAAGTAAGTGAAGATATTACGAATGGATTTCCAATGAATATGAATGGTATATTTATGTGTATATAGTATATGAATAGAAAATATTCACTTATATAAAATGATATAAATATATTATTTGAATATATATGAATATACTATATGAATATATAAGAATAGAATTTATGAATATACATGAATATTGTATATGAATATAGTCATAGGTATTCATATACAATATTCATATAAATATATATTATATATAAATAAAATTTCTGAAATTTATCAATATTATAAATATAATTCAGGGACTTGCTGAATGCAATATATAAAGATTATAAATATATCTGAGTATTACGAGTGATAGAAAATAATATTTGAATATTTCTAGGAATTTATTTAGTTGTTTTCCATGAGAAAGTTTGCTGGAGGTTTGTTTAAGAAAATTGTAGAAAAATTAAAAAAAAATCCTTAAAATAATAGAAAATAATATTAAAACTGTCTGCCAGAAAAATATAAATAAATAAATAAAAAATTTTATAAATAATGAATAAAAATATTTTTCTAGCTTTCCCTCCAATTTTTATCCTAAAAATTTAATTTATTTATGTCAGCTTTGACTTTGTCTCTATAAAATCTTTTAAAAATTATAATATATATATTTAATAATATTAAAAATGTTCTAAATTTATTTATTTTGTACATTCTCTCATGCTCAATTTTCATAATTCTTCATTTCAACTGTTGCCATAACAATTTTGATATTGATCTTTCAATATTTTCGCCGTGAAAATTGCATGAAATGTAATTGTGATAAAAATTGAATTAAATTGAATTCACGTTGCGTTTTTGTTATTTCTTATTGCAAAATACATAATAATATGCATAATAATTGCTTCAAGTGAATATAGCATTCTCTCGCTCTCTCTCTTCCTTTCTCTCTTTGTCTTTGTGTCTGTCTCGCAGTTTGTCTGTTTGTTTCTTTGTCTTTATGTAGTTGTTGTTGTTGCAGTTGTTGTTATTCATATCTCATTCGTATCTGTTAAGTACGCACAACACACACACACACATACACATACACACTGCAAAACATACAACGCGCGAGCAGTAGCCGCCGCCGACGAGCTGAAGCCGTTGCCGTAGCCAAAAGAAACTTAGCTATAGCTAAAACTATAGAGAGCCAAGTCCAAGTCCAAGCTGTAGCTCGCTTTGCTTGCTTGCTTGCTGCTGTTGTTGTAGTTGTAGTTGTTGTTGTTGTAGCAGTTGTTGTTGTTGTTGTTGTTTTCTCGTTTTGATTATATTTCACTGATATTCACTTCAAGGAATTATAATAACAATAATAACAACAATCCGCAGAATTCCTCGTTTCTTTTTTGTATTTCTCCTTCGTTCGCCAAGCCAAGCAGATTGTAGATATCAAGACACACACACACACACACACACACATACATACACACATGTGTGGCAAGGAATGAATGTGTTGCCACACAGCGTAGATAGTCGACTGATAACGGCCGAACGAAAAGCTGCGGATAAACTTCGCTGCGGCCAGAAGACTGAGCGAGAGCGACGAAGACTGAGAGAGAGAGAGCGAGAGAGTGGGAGGCAAAGACAGTGAGGGAAGCAAGCTTAAGCTTGCAACGTGTGTGTCTAAAGAGAGCGAGAGAGCAAGAGAGAGAGAGAGCGAGAGCGAGTGAGCGCTTTAGCCGCATGAGAGAATTCTTCATAGATGAAGCTTCGTCTAACCTTTAGCTGCTGTTGCTGTTTGACTGCTGATCATTTTTATAATGTTCTTCTGTTGCTGCTGTTGCTTTTGCTGCTGCTTCTTCTTCCGCTTGTATTCCAATTCCAATTCCAATTGTATTTCATTTAGTTTTTCAATTATTTACAAAATATTCAACATTTCATTCATATTCTTAACACTCGGCACTAAACACTCAACATTTATTCACTTCAGCTTCATCTTTATTCACATATTCACATATTCAGTATTCATTATTCATTTATTCACATGGAAATATTATTCACAAAAACTTTTTGTTGTTTTAGGCGGCCAAAAAACACGCGAATTTGATTGACTTTTGATTGAATGAATGACTGACTGACTGAAAGAATGACTGAATGAATGACTGACGAGTAAATTGTTTTGATTGACGGACAACAACGACAACGACAACGACGGCGTTGACGACAATGACGACGCGTTGCTGTTCGCTTCGCGTTCTACGGCAAACTGAAGTAATGAAATTTTACTCTCTGTCTCTCTGTCCGTGTCCGTGCCTGTGTCTGTGTATCTGTGTATGTGTGTGTGTGTCAGTGTCTGTGTTTTGTTTGTTGTGTATCTGTGAGATACAAAAACAGATACCGAGGCCAAGCCAAACCAGCCGAATGACGATGACGATGACGATGACGACGACGACGACGCTGACGACAACGTTGCGTCGCTGCTAACGTTGGCAGCGCACACAGCTGATGTTTGTTGATGGCTGCGCGTTGCTTTTGCTTTTGCTGCTGCTGTTGCTTTTGCTGCTGCTGCCGTTCGCTGTCCGTTTGTCTGCAGTGTCTGCTGTTTGGTAAAGTTGTTTATCTTTCATTTCAGCCGAGTCTGCTCTCTCTCTCTCTCTCTCTCTCTCTCTCTTTCTCTCTCGCTCTCTTCGTGTCTCAACTCTTGAGTCTATCTGGCAGCCCTATCAGCCAGCTCGCAGTCCTCAGTCCCGCAGTCCGCTCAGTCCTATTCCCCCGTCTGGATTCATATCTTTAACCGACACACACACACACATATACAACATTCGCTCGCCTGCCAAATGAAATAAGATATCTCTCTGTGTTCTCTCTCTCTCGCTCTAGCTTCACAGCCACAACACAAACAACAACGAGCGAGCGAACGAACGAACGAACGTCGTTCGAAATTATTCGAAACAAAAACTGATAAAGCTGTGATAAGAGCGCAGCGCGGCGCGCAGTTAGATAACATCGAAAAGCAAGCAACGAAGCAACCAACCAACCAACCAACCAGTTGGTAAGGCAGCCGGCAAGGCAAGGCCCGAGGCAGCCAACCAGCAGCAAAAACGGATACACACACACACACACAGAGAGAGAGAGAGACAGAGACATACACATATACAGTTGCAACTGTGCGCTGTGCACTTACAGATACAGATACAAAGATACATTTAACAAAAGCAGGCGGCGCTGCTGCTGCTGCTGCTGCTATATGTAAGTGTGTGTGCGAGAGATGCTTTTGTGCGATATCGCGTCGTACGGCTAATGGAATTCTGATTATTGCTTAGTGATAAGCGTTTTGTGTTTAATTGTATCTCTGTATCTGTATCTGTTTTCTGACTCTGTACACTGCAACAAACTGTTTTTCGTATTTTTTTTTTCTTTTTTTTTTTTTGGTGGGGAAGGGGAGACAACTTTATTTCATGCATTGTGCATACAGTGCGTACTGTGTAACTATTATTTTATTATTTATTAATTATTAATTTTTTTTAAATATTTTTATTAATTATTTAACTTAATTTTTTTTTATTTTAATTTATTATTTAAAGTATATTTTTCTAATTAAATTTATTTAATTTTTTTAATTGAACTATTATTATTTTTGATTTATTTTTATTTATTTTATTTTATTTTTAAATTTAAAATTTATTTTTATTTAATTTTATTTATTTAAATTTTATTTTTTTAATTATTATTTTTATTTATTTTTTTTTTATTTTATTCATTTTTTAATTTTTAATTTTATAAAATTTCTCTTTTCATTTTTTTGGGCTAGTATTTATCTATAGTGAGTTTTGACTGTACTTCTATATTTCATATGCCTCACTGTGTATTTGTATTTGTTGTTGCTCTCGCTTATCACCCCTTTGATATATGTATATATATATGTATACTTATACATATATATCTGTATATATATTTTTATGTGTTTTTTGTTTTGTTATTTTTTGGCCTGCTCGCAGTTGATTTCCTGCATTTGGCCAAACCCTAAGCAAGGCAGCTAACACCTGCCCCAAAGTCCCCAAGTCTCGGCAATATTGCAGTTCCACTCCCTGGTTCCATCCATCTATTCAACTCCATTCACATCAACATCAGCAGCAACATCACCAACAACAGCAACATCAGCAACAACAACAACAACAACACCAACAACAGCAACATCCACTTGGCTCACGGGCTTTGGCGCTTTTCAGTTTTCATTGTGTTTATCAGCGAGCATTGATCTATTTTAATGTTGCTTTGGCTACAGCTATATTGCTTCCCCCTCTCTATCGTTAACGTTCTCTCTCTCTCTCTCTTCTCCTTTCTCACTGTTTGGCTTATCTTGCGCTTTTATCGGCGTTTGGTTTATTTCATTTGCCTGGCAGCTTTTGCAGATGCAAAACGTTTGCCAGATTTTTATCATTTTGCCCACATCTCTCTCACACACACACACACACATACAGAGAGAGAGAGAGAGAGAGAGAGTGAGAGATACACACACATACATTTACAGCACAGGCATAGATTCTGCTGCTGTTGGCTCTCTCAGTGTCTCTCTGTTCAATCAGCTGTTCGTCTGCGTCGCGTCGCTGCAACTGCGTCTGCCAAGTTGCGCATGCGTCGTGTTGAAAAACACCAACACCACGGCAGCAACAGCAACAGCAACATGAGCTACGCTGCCACCCAACCCTTTCGCCACTGCTTATGTCCGTCTAGCCTTGCTGCTGCTGCTTCTGCTGCTGCCATTTCTGCTATTGCTGCTGGTGGGCTGACTGTCGACGCGACTGTCGTTTGCTGCCTTCTACGACTCGATGCGACGCGACGATTATCTCGTTTGCCATTGTTGACTTTTAATTAGATTCATTAAACGTGCCGCTTGCCGCTTGCTGCTGCTACTGCCACCACTGCTTGCCACTGTTGCCGCTTACCCTGTTGCCAAGCATACACCCCTGTCCCGTTGATACCCTTTAGCACAACCTTTATATACACTAAGAAAATGTCGAAGTCCGTGAAATATTAGAAAAAATTCCTATAAATTTAAAAAAATATTTTAAATAAATAGAATATGAAAAAAAAATTAATTTAAAATATTTTTAAAAATTGCTGATGCTAAAAAAAAAATCATATATCATAAAATTTAAACAAAACTTAATATTGCAATTATTTTTAAAAATATTCAAATAAATAAAAAAAAATAAAAAATATTTTCAAATATTTTTTAAAAATTGTTGCTGCTTTTCTGTAGAAATTTTAGTAAAATTTTTGCTTAGCATAAAAATATAACTCAAATTCTTTGCCAAGATTTTTTGCTATTAAAAAAAAATTAAAAAAAATATTTGACAATTTTTTTATAAATTATTTTTTAATAGTCTCGTGGCCTTTGTGCAGTTAGTGAAAATGTTGCTGTTAGTGTATTTAAATGTCGACTTGTTAGTTGTAGAAATTTTTTGACTCTTTCTTCTTATTATGCTGAATACATTTGCCACATTTGGTGGGTGTTTTTTTTTTTTTTTTGTTTTGTTATTTATTTATTTATTTTTTTGAGTTTATGCAGCGATAAACACTTCATGCGTGAATATCTGCAAAAAGGTTTTTTTGATAAATGTGTTGAACATTGTTAATGTTAATGTTGTTGTTGTTGCTGCTACTGTTGTTGTTGTTGTTGTTGGTGGTGTTGGTGTTTCTAGGGTGATGAACTATCAACACACGCAGTGGCAAAGAGTCTCCACACGTTACGTTTCGACACGACACTGTGGACAGTTGTTGTTGTTGTTGCAGCAGTTGACGAGTTGAAAAATGCTGTGCAATTGTTTTACAATTATGTTTGCTGTTAACTACATTTTACCCTCTCTCTCTCTCTCTCACTCTCTCTCTTTCTCTCTGTCTCTCTCTCTCTCTCGTATATATGTCATTGTTATTACGTGCTCATTTATTGGCATAAATATAAAGGTAAATAAAAAGCAGATCAACGCTTGCTGATTAATTTCTTTGACGCAAATAACCACAAAAAACAATTTGAAAAACACACACGACCAGTAATAAAAATAGAAAGACTAATAGTTACCCATTAGTCTGTTTTTTTTTTTTTGTAAAAATAAAAAAATATTACTCAAGACTTTAATAAGAAAATTTATATGTAACTTCAGCTAAAAATAATCTGTAAATAATCGAAAAATGTTTATAAAAGACTTGTGAAATTTTGGCGTTGCTTTACCGAAAGTTAAAATAATTAAAAAAAAAAAATTTAATCTAAAATATAATATAAAAATATTTGGCAAATATTTTATTTTATTTTTGTAAATATTTTACTAATATTTTATTTTATTTTATTTATTTTTTATTTTATTTTTGTAAATATTTTATTAAAATCATTGCTCTATTTATTTTTAATAAATAAATAAATAAATTTATAATAATAAATTTATATTGCTAATGGGTATTTTACCCATTAAAATACTCTGACCCTTTACAGGGTATAAAAAAAAAAATATGCTGCAAAATAATGAAGCAAATCATTTGCTTGCTTGTAATTGTTATTGTGTTGCTGCAATTGCAAATGACGCAGCAGGCACAGCACACACACACACACACACACACACTATACACACATACAAGTTTAGGCACACCCGCTCAAACACACACACACACACACACACACATAGAGAAAGAAACGCAGGCATTAACAACTTCGACAGCGACCCGAAGCGACCTCGATATATGCCGCTTGCCGTTCCTCAGTCGAACTGCGAACGAGCTGAGCACAGAGCAGAGAGCAGAGAGCAGAGAGCATTGAGCAGAGCAGCGACGCAACGAGTTGAGTTTACAGAGTCCCGAGCTAAGGAGAGTCGAATCGCGTTACTTCGCGTCGCACTGCTTTGCGTCGTGTCGTATCGCGTCGCGTCGCGTTAAGTTGAATTCAGTTCGCAGCGCAGTCGGCGCAGATGCAACCAGCTGATAAGATCCTGGCGCTGATAAGAATACAGCGCAGCAGTTTGGGGGTTATTTCATCTGTTGTTGCTGTTACTATTGTTGCTGCTATTGTTTTTGTTGTTGCATTTGTTGTTTTTCCACACGCTGCCGCGAGTCGCGTTATTTCATTTCGTTCGCCTCGCAGATGCGTCGTTAAGATTAGCCAAAAGCAGCAACATTTTCTTTGCTTCTTGTTGTTGTTATTGTTGTTGTTGCTGTTGCTGTGGCAAAGCATATAAAAAGAGGGAAACAAAACAACAAAACAGGCAACAAAACATTTATCATGAAATAAATCTACTTAAGTTTTTTTTTTTTCTTTTTTTTTTTCTCTCTTACTTTAACTTTAACTTTATTTTTTTTTTCTGCTTCTTCTCTCTTTGCGTCTCTCTTCTGTTGCTGCTGCTTATTGTTGTTGTTTCCACAACTTGAAATTATTTTTGTATTGTTTTGCGTTTGCTGTTGTTCGTGTTGCACACATTGAGACGCTGTTTAATCGCAGCAAGGGTATCTCTTAGTCTTATATAATCATAACATTTGTAGAGCTTTAACCTTGAACAGAGATACTTTGATTATCGCTGAGGCAGGTGGCAGCGCAACGCAGCTGCGGCAAAGTGTCGATGGGCTGACAGACACCAAGGTCTTCATCTTCATTTACACTCATTTACCTTGCAAGCTCACTCTCTCTCTCTCTCTCTCTCACTCTCGCTTACTCTCTCTGTCTCTGTCTGTGAATGACTTCATTGTAACGAAATTAAATCAATTAACCTGCGCTGCTAAAGGTGTGAGAAGTTGTCACTCAGCTTCCTCTTTCTCTCACCTCGCACTTCGCACTTGGCACTTGGCACTTTTCACTTCCCTTTCATTTTTCCTCTTGCTTGTGGCATTTGCTACTTGCTGCAGATTTGCTAGCCACCCAAGTTGCCACGATTTTGCTGCTTTAATCTGGCAATCAATCAAAATGATTTAAATTTCATGCCGCGTTTCTGTGTCCTTTGACGTTCAGACTGAGACGTTGCTGATGATAATGATGATGATGATGATGGAGAAGCCAAAGACTGAGATGGAGTTGAAGAAGTTTCAAACTCAAGTTGAGCCATAAAAGACAACAAATAACAGACAAATAAAGCAGCAAAAGAGAGAGAGAGAGGCAGAGAGAGTGGGGGAGAGAGAGAACAAAAGTCTTAGAAATGTAAACAAAGCTTTAAAAATTTTTGTTGGAATGAAGTGGCAAAATTACTGGCGATGAAGAAGTTGCTTAATTATAGAAATAAAATGACAAAAGTAAAGAGAGAGATAGACAGACAGAGAAAGAGAGAGATAAACACAAAATAGCTAAAGTAAAGAGTGAGAAAGAGAGGTATAGGCAGCGAGAGAGAGAGAGAGAGTGAGAGAGAGAGAGATAAAGATAAACAGAGAGAGATATATATTGACAGAGAGAAAGAGAGAGAGTGACAAGTTATCTATAAAAGTTTAAGAAAAGTTACTTAAAGCTTAAAAGCTCATGAAAGCTCAATTTTAAGTAACTTTCAAATTATAATAAAAAATAAATAAAATAAAAATAATAATAAAAATTTTTTTATTTAAACATATAAAATGTAAATAAAATTGAAAACTATTTCAAGTTTCAGTTTTTCATACAAAAACAACAATTTTCTTAACGAGCGCTTAAAAAAAAAGAAAAAAAAAAAGTTATATTTTTTTTATTTTTATGTTTTTGGTTTTTATAACATTTTATAGATAAGTTTTTGTAGCGCAAGCACGAAGATACACTGAGCGAAAGAGATTTTAAGTAGCTGATAAAAAAGTGCATTAAAAAATAGATTTGATATAGTAAAAATCTTTATAGAGAAAGGGAGACAGAGAGAGAGAGAGGGGAAGAGAGAGTGAGATTGAGTAGAAATATCTGTATAGAAATGATTGATGCCTTAGTCATTTTCAGTTTTATTGTATTCGTGTTTCATTTTGTTGTTGTTTGTGTTTATGTTGTTGTTGTTTGTGTTGTTGCTGTCAGTCATTGAGCTCTAAGTGGTCATAAAATATGCTTAATGCATCAGGAAGCCAACGCTATATGCGGGTGACTGCGACGCTCACTCTGAGGCTACGGGTATAGAAATTTGTTACTGCTTCTTACTGCTCGCTGCTCACTGTTCACTGCTCACTGGCTACGGGTTGCGTTTACGTAAACGTAAACGTGAACGTAAAATGTCGTAGAATTTTATCTACTGGTCGAACGGATGCCAAACACTGTTTGCTTACATTGCGGCCTTGCAGTTTCTGTTTCAGTTTCTGTTTCTGTTTCCACTTTGAATTCATCTTTCGAGTCTTTTTTGAGTCAACAGTCTGTTGGTCTGTTGGTAAGTGCAAGATTAAAATATTGGATAAGTTCGACGTCGCCGTCGTCGCAGCAGCGATAACAACCAAGCAAAAGCAAAAGCAGCAGCAGCAGCAGCAGGAGAAACAACAACAAAATGAAAATGGATATGGAAACGTTTCTCTATATATTTTATTTTTATTTCTGTTTTTTTTTTTTTTTTTGCGTTATCGACCATCGACTGTTTTGAATATTGTGTCTTCTCTCCCGACTCTTCCGTCTCACTGTCTCCCTTTCACCCATTGTCACTCTTCCACTGCTTCTTCCTCTGGCTCATCGCTCGCTGTACGTCGCTCGTCGTTCGTCTGGCGTACCGTAAGTGAGTGATAAACGCAGAGTTATCGCATCAATTAGTTCGGCGTCAACTTGACGTCGTTAAAGGCAGCGCGCACACACACACAAAGCGACATACAACAACAGCAGCAGCAGCAGCAACAATAAAAACAACAAAAATTCAAAACGAAAGTCACAAAACGCAACCATAAAAACGCAGCCTAAATCGAAGCGCAGCTACAGTCACAGAGTATGAAAGAGTGAGAAAGAGAGAGAGCAAGAGAGAGAGAGAGACAGACAAAGTCAATATCGAACAGTCGGGCGCGACGCTTACAAAGTGTCAATGATCCTATAAACGATATTGAGCTGACGTCGCTGTTGCTGTCGTTGCTGTCAACGTTGCTGCCGTGTTCGCTGTCAGCGTCGCTGCCACCGTTGCCGTTGCCGTTGCCGTTGTCGCCATACGCAAATTGAGCTCAAAAGTGGCTTGTAAAACAGTAAACGGTTTTTCGTCGCGGCGCCAGCATAGTGTAAGGCAAAGGTAAAAGAATAAGGAGAAGAAAGAGACAGACAGAGAAAGAGAGAGAGAGAGAAAGAGCGAGCGAGACAATGCCCTAAGGCTGAAACTAAAAGTGGCTAGCAATGACTTTGCTTGCCGCCAGCATCAAATGAGCAAATCAAGGGCAGCAGCAGGTAAAGAACACAACAAGAACAGGAATATGTGAGAGAGCGAGAGAGAGGAAGAGCGAGTGTGTGTGTGAAAGAGACAGAGACAAAGTTGTAAATGTCTAAATAGTCAACGAAATAGTCATTGAGAAATTATAATTAGCTTGTAACTGTGGAAAAGAGGAAAAACTCGCTGCTTGTCGCCTGCTACAAATGAGAAACAGGCGCCCGCCGACGTTTGAGAAAACAAAGGGAAATGCAATGAAAAGACAAAGTTGGAAAATGAGAATAAAAAAAAAGAAAAACAAAATGATTCAGAAAAAAATAAAAGTGGCACGTAAAACAATCAACGGTTATTATTTTTTTTTTTTTATTATGAACTCACGACAGCGACGTCGGCGTCACTTGCAAATGAGCAAATGATGAGCAGACAGACGAAGAGAGAGAGAGAGAGAGTGAGTGAGAGGAAGAGCCATAGCAAGGAATGCATGAATCATGCAACAATTCAGTTGCAAGATGCAGATACAGCACATGCCGTCAACATAAGCAGCGCTAATTGACGCATTGGCAAAAATGCAGCTCACAGCTTTGCTCTGCTGCTGCTCAGTTGTCCCTCTGCTTATTCTTCTTCTTCATCATCTGCCTCTGCTGCTTGCTCTCTGTGCCTGCTTTGCTGACTGCCAGCAGCCGGCTGTCAACGGCTTTCAAGTGCGTCAAGATTTTAAGTGGATAACGGGGCTCAAGTTGACGCGTCGATGCCGTCGTTGCCGATGCCAACGTCGCCCTCGCTATCGCAGCCCCGGAAGTGCCATCATAAAAGGAAGGTGCAATAAAAATATATTTTACATGCTGCCGCCTCCTATATCGCTATCTCAGTGAAAAGCCGCTCTCGCTGTCGCTGTCGAAGTCGTAGTTGTAGTCTCGCATCCCAAGACTCTCTGTTACAGTCGCAGCCTTAGTCAGCGTCAATTTACTTCGCATCCTTGGTTAGTTGCTAACTTGACTAAGCGTCTGTTTAGTCCCTACGTCTAGCTATCTGTCTTTCTGTCTGTCTGTCTGTCCGTCTGTCTTCCTAACTGCCTGTTTTACTGCCTAGGATCAGTCGGCGACCTTTGTCAATTGCCAAGTTGTTGGCTTACACAACGAATTTGTGATACTCTACACTAAGGTTTAAAATTGCAAATTTATTTTCCTTATAAATAATAGCATCAATTTTTCAGGATTTTCTGCCTGGATATCCTGTATTTTTACTTCATTATAAACTTAATTTCTTATAGGATGTCTTATAGTTATCTTATGGGATAAACTCCAGAATCTCTAGGTACCCCTGAGAGCACATAAACTAGGTCAAATTGGAATTGGAGAATTCTTCTTTTATATTTTAGGTTTAAGAAATTTAAATTCATCCTTCTCAGGCTTTAGTAGTACATTATGTCATCTGATTGTATAGATATTTCATGGAGTATTAATCTAACTACCTTCAGAACCTCCAGGCATTGCTGTGAACGACTTAACCAGCCCAAAATTGAAGCATTACATAATGAGAAATAGATTTAGGAAATACTTCTCGGCCTTTAGTAGCATAGACTTTTCTCTCCATATAGTACTAACTACTTCCAAAATCTCCAAGTCCAGCTTAGAGCAATTTTTTTAGCCCAAAATTGAATTTTGAGCATTATACAATAAGAATTAATTTAACGAAATTAAAATTGATCCTGCTTAATATTTACTAGTAGAACTTATTATCAGATTGGATTAACATTTCCATCTACATAACTCTGGCTACATCTAGTACCTCTAGCTACTGCTCGGCATAATAGAAATGTCTCAAATAGCAGTTAGAGCATTACGAAACAGTCTGAAACATCTGAATGTCTTAACCTCAGTCTAAGGCTGAGCCTGTAAGTTGTCACATATGATGACAGTGCAGAGAGAGAGAGAGAGAGAGAGAGAAAGAGCCAGGAAGAAGGCAGGAAGTAGGCAGCAAAAGGCAGCATCGGAAATGTATCTCTCTCTGTTTCTGTCTCTGTCTCAGTGTCTCAGTGTCTCTGCTGCTGCTGTTGCTTGCGTCTTTTACATTTTCTGCTTATCAGTGGCGCATTGCTTTTGCTGTTGTTTCGGCATTGTGTGTGTGTGTGTACGTGTGTGTGTGTTGCCGCTGTCTATTTGCTTGTTGAAGGGTTGCAACAGACTTGCTGCTAGCTGCTGTTTGCTGCTGGCTGCCACTTTAAGTGGCAGCTTGTGAATCATGAGGCGAAAGTGTCATAAAAATCATAAGCATTTATGCTCGAACAAACTTGCGCCCAGAGGCAAGAAGAAGAAGACAGCGGCAGCTGAGGCAGAGATGCCTATCAATAAGTTTTTGGGGGGAGAAGGCAAATAAAAAAAAAAAAGCAGTTGGTCAGGCAAAAGGCTAATAACAATTTTGGCTAAAATTACAAAGCAAACAAATAACTTCTATTTCTGTGAGTGCGTGTGTGTGTATATATATATATATGTGTGTGTGTGTGTGTGTGTGAGTTGAGAGTCAGGTTCATTAAAGCAAACTCGGACACGCACAGACATAAATCGCTTATCCTTTATCCTGTTGCTGCTGTTGTTGCTGTTGTTGCTGTTGCTGCTGTTGTTGCTGCTACTGTTGCTGTTGCTGCTGTTGCTGCTGTGCGACTGGGCAAAGATAAATATTCGGACGGCGACGGCAACTGCGACTGCGACTGCATGACAAACTGCAAGGAGCAGGCAGGACGCGCAGCTGCCGATAAGCAAAACTGGGCAAACATATATAGAGACGACAGAGATGGCAGGGAAAGAGATGTAGGGGGGGGGAGGGGGGCAAGGGGGTAAAGTGAAAAGCTACAGTTAGTAAGAAGCGATGCTTCACTTGCTTGCTCTGGCTCTCACACACATCTCTGCATCTCTCTCTCTCTCTCTCTCGCTCGCTCACTCTTCATCTATCTCACTTGCACAATGTACGCGCGGCGGGGCCATTAAATTGACAAAATACCAACAAAACAACAACAAGAAGAGCAACAAACAGACAGAGATAGCGCTAGTCGAAGAGAGTGCAAGACTGATAGAGAGAAAGAGTGAGAGAGAGAGAGAGAGAAGCCACAGAAAAAGGACATTCCTCAGCAGCAGCGACACACACACACACACAGAGAGAGATACAGAGAGAGAGAGAGAGAGAGAGAGAGAGAGCAAAACGCAATATTTTATATTTTACATTCTTATCGCATAACTCTCACTCAGCCATTCAGCACAGTCCACAGCAGCAGAAGCAGCAGCAGCAGCAGCAGTCAGTGGGTTGAGAGTGTGAGGGGTTTGGCTGGTAGCGAGCACAAAAAGGAATCAACTCGAGTCGCCGGAGCTGAAGCCGTAGCCTGGTAGCTGGTTGCTGATAACACACAGCGCTAATGGGACCAAACAATGCCAAATGGAGCAGTGCAACTAAAGCTAAAGGAGCAGGAGAACCAGAGGCAACAGCAGCAATAGTAGAAGGAGTAGCTACAGGAGTGTGGGATATGGTGTGGTGTCAGGACAACACGAAACGAGGACACAACAGCAAAGCAAGCAAGCAAGCAAGCGAGCAAGCGAGCGAGCAAAAAGATTGAGCCAACACCCAACCAACACACAGCCAGCCCATCGCCCCCGCTACCCCTCATGCCACCCTACAGCAAACTGAGGCTAGGCTTGGCCTTATCTATGGCCATCAATCAGGCGAGCAGCGAACGCAGCGATAAGCAAAAAAGATTTTAAATGGAGTCACAGGCAACACACACACACACACACACACACACACACACACACACACACACAGTCACACTCACACATACAGTCAGAGAGTCCATGTGGTTGGGTGGTTCAGTTGTGTTTTGATATTGGGTTGAGTTTGTGGGTGGCAGCACAGCACAGCACAGTTGTAGCTACAGCTGCTTACTGCCTGCTGCCTGCTGCTCGCCTGCTGGCCTGGCAAACGGTTTGAAGGTTTTAGAGGAGCGTCGCGTCGCGTCGCCTCGACGACGACGACGACGACTGTGCCATGAGATAAGCGCAACACAGCACAACGGAATGCAGAAGCTAACGGTATGTGTGCTGCATACACTGCAAAAAAATACATAGTTATAGTAATATGCAAAAAGAATTTTTTTTGCTATACAAATTTATGACATAGATTTTTTTTCCATTATTTTTTATAGTGAAAATTTTTTTGAAAAATGTAAAAAAAAAATCTCAGTCACTCATTACACTGAAAAAAAATATAATAATATTTTAAAAATAAGTGTGAAAAATAATTTTATATTTGCTATGCATAAAATATATTTATATTATTTTTTATATTTATATATATATTTATATTATTTATTTTATTTTTTTTTTTAATTTTTATAAATATTTTTGCTATAAATATTTATTTATTTTTTACAGTGTATTAGAGTTTTTCTTTATTTTGGTTATCATTATTTTTATATATTTATTCTTTTGTCTTTTGTAATTGTCTTTGATATATGTTTATATATATATATATTTTTCTCAGTGTATTTATACACTATACTGCTGTCCAGGTGGCATTGCCAAAGGACTTGCTTCATGGCACTTGCCTCATGCTGCTGCCTTTGGGCGCAAAGTTTCGTTTCATTCTGATGACGCGAACGTCGGCTCTTATCAGCAAGCGCAGCTGGATATGGCCACACCATACTTGCCCCAACCCCAATCTCCAACACTTTACGCCCAACCCCCGCATCCAATGCTCAGTTTACCTTCCCTTTGGCTACCTCATGAATGCCCAACCCATAGTTCAGGCACCAAGCACGCCCCCTCAGCGAACTGGTTGTCCTGCCAGGACGTGGCGCAGTTGCTTATCGGTAACACACACACACACACACACAAAGACAGTGGCAACAAGAGCAAGCGAGCGAGCGAGATAGCGAGTATGAATGAGTGAGAGAGAGAGAGAGAGAGAGTGAGAGCGTGTGTGCTGCTGCAGTTGAAACAATGACAGTCCGTTGACAGCGGTTCATTTTGCTTAAGAGGGGGACTAAATGGGAGGCGTGGCAAGGGAAGGGGGGGGGGGGTTGAACATACCTTGGCATAATGAAGCCTTTCAGTGTTGGAAAATGCGCGTTAAATTCAATGAAATTGTTAAATGAAATCATTCGCTGTCGCCTATAAATGTGAATGCTGAATGTGAATAATGAATACTGAATAATGAATAGTGAATAGTGAATGTGAATGTAAGTGTGAATGTGTCTGTGAATAGCTTTTATGCAGCGTCAAACGCGCAAAGGCAACGAGCGCTCACACGCGTTCGATTGATTAAAACTCGGTTACAGCTACGCAACCAATTTTCATCCCCCCCCCTGCCCTTAAACACCTTTCCCCTGCGTCTCTTTGCTCTTTGCCCATTACAATGGCAAGCGCCTTTTACTTAATTAACTGAAGTGAAAATGGCGACCAAACAACATTTTGGGGCACAAACAATTCACATAGTGTTGCAGGGGCAGGTGGCAGGTGGCTGGTTGGTCGGTAGGTTTTTGCTTATCGCTACAGCATGTGGCAAGCCATTCGAAGCATTCGGCAGAGGCGATAAGCGAGGCCAAACAACACACACACACACACACATAGAGGACTCGCAGGACTCGCTCGGTTAGCGCTAGTTTCTGTTCAAAGAGCCGTAATCAAAGTGTGCTGAGGGTTGGGGGGGGCAGGAGGAGGCTCGTAGTGAGGCATAGAGAGGAAACACTGCCTATGCCTGTCAAACAAAAGGCGGCAGGTGAGTAGCGAGGCAGAGAGACGAGTGAGACAAGAGATAGAGAAGAGACAGAGAGAGAGAGAGGAGAGAGAATTTAGCTACATTTTCGGTGGAGGCTTTGGCATTGCTGCTGCTACTGTTTGCTTTTGCTGCTTGCTTCCTCTGCCTTTGGCTTTTCCTGTGTGTGTTTCTCTCGCTGTGTCTGTGTGTGTGTGTTTGTGTGTGTGGCAATGTGTGTTGCGTAACAGGCGCACAGCAAATGTCGCTGAAGGATGCCAATGTACAGCGACTTGTTGTGCCATAGATACATTTGTATCTCACAGATACACAAACATTGAACGCCCCGACATTCGACACTGTGCTACAGATACTGTGAAGCAGATACAGATACAACGTAACAACAACAGCAGCAGCAGCAGAAGGTGCTTTTGTTTCTCGCCTATCGCTTGTTGCTTAAAGTTCTGCATGTGGCAATGTGTGGCATGTATGGCATATGTGGCATATAGCATGTAGCATGTGGCATGTCGAAGGTATTCCGTTGACCCAGATTACGCAATCGAGAGCTTCACTGCTACCAGGCAACTGTCTCTCACGTATGTATCCGTAAGATACAGATACAATTTACTTGCTTGCTCAATAACCAGAAGTTAAATCAAACTTAATATTCAAGCAATTTCAATTTCAAGAAATTTAATTAATAAATTTAAATTTAAAAAAATTAATTTAAAATTTAAATTTGAAGAATTCATTTAATTAAAGAAAATAATTATTAAAAATTAAAAAAAAAAATTATAATTAATTATAAATTTAAATAGAGAAAAATAAAAATGTAATAAAATGAATTAATTTATTTATTTTTTATTTAATTTATTTATTTATAATATTTATTTATTTAAATTATTTTATAATTTGATTTTGCATAATTTTTATTTATTCTTAATTTTAATATTTATTAATTATATTTAATTAAATTATATTTAAATCTGAAGTCATTGTTTATAATTATTTTGCTCAGTGTATGTCACTTGTAGTTTGCCCCGATATGCTGCATACCGCCAAATGCAATGAGATACTCACAGAGATGGCGGCACGTGCAATTCGCTTGAAATTCGTGAGATTAGCTTGAGTAAATGGAGGGGGAATGAGACTGAGTGCCGTAAAGAGATTTGGGGGGGGGGGGGGGAGAGAAAAGTAAGCACACAGCTGTTGCCACAATTCAATGAGATTATCGTGACGTTATCTTAGTCTTACAGCTGCAGCGCGTCTGCTGTTTTGCGCTGTCTCTCTCACAATCGCTTCATCTCTTTCTTTTTATCACTCTCTCTCTCTTCTCTCTCTCTCTCTCTCTCTCTCTCTGTTTGTAATTAGAGCTGTTGCCAAAAAAAAAAAAGAAAAAGAAAAGAAAGAAATAGAGACGAGGTCAATTGGCAGAGCTAACTAATCGGTTATCGATTATTTTTGCTGGCAGCATTCATGAAATTCCAAGTTGTTCATTTTAATGATGATTATTGTTTGCCGCTGATTGATTACGATTTGACTTATTATGATGATTCGTGTTTCATTTGCTGCTCTTCTCTATCTCTATCTCTATCTACTTCAGCTGCTCATCATCTTTATTCCTCTATCTCTGCCACTGCCTCTCCCTCTGCCTCTCCCACTGCTCTGTTCCATCTAGCTGCAACTTGTTTCTACATTAATTATTATACTCTGTACATAGTAGAAATGAGGAATATTAATTTTCAATTTTATTTTAATTAATTTTTTTTAATTTATTTTATTTTAATTTATTTTATTTAATTTTTTATTTTTTTTTAATTTATTTTGTTTTTTAATTAATTTTTATGTATTATTTTTGTAGGGTATCTCTTTGTCTGCTACTTTTACTACCTATAATTATTTAATATATTTTTTTCTTGTATTTTTTTTTTAGCTTTTTTTTCGCTGTCGACGCACAAAAATAATTTTTGGTTTATTTTCGTTTAATCGCTGCTTGCCTCGTGCCGCGTGCCTCTTGTTGCCCCCCTCGCTGGCGTCGCATTGACCGATGCCAGCGGATGATACTGCTGATGGATTCTTTGATGATAAGCCGAGTGGCTGCCGCTGTTATACCTCCTGCCCCATATGCCTCCTATACCCCCCCTATGCCACTTATGCCACTTCTGCCTGCCACTTACCCCTTTTGTGTCTGTTGTCTCTGTTGAATAATTCAATATTAGAACTCAAACACAAAGCGAAGCAGAAGACAACAGAAGAAAACAGAAAACAGATTGAAATGTAAGTAAATACTGTTTATCGATAGCAATATATCGATTTGTATAAATCGTAAATAAATGCAAGTTAATATCGCAAATCCTTGACATACTTTGCTTTTGGAAACTGAGCTCAACTTCAGGTTTCTGTTTCATTATTTTGATTGCTGTGAAATCAAAAACACAAAACTATAAAAATAAAAAATAGACAAGTTAGAGAGAGAGAGAGAGAGAGATGAGTGAGGGAGAGAGGGAGAGGTAATGGCAGTTGAAGGTGCAGGGAATTTGATGCGATTTCATTTGGTTTACGACTCTCTCATAACTTATGCACAGATTTTGATTTTGACTTGTGACTTAATTTCATCTGTTGTTTTCGTTGTTGTTGTTTGTTATTTGTTGTTGTTGTTGTTGTTGTTGTTATTGTTGGGTGTTCGATTACAAGACGCCCAAAGGCATTGAATATCGCTTAATATTGATGAGACTTCCCCGTTCTCGCTCTACTCTCCTGCTCCACCTTTACCTCCACCTCCATCTCCTCGTCAGCTAAGCGTAGCGTATGAAGCAAAACAGAGTCATAAACTTCTGTTTTATGAGCAACACACACACACACGCACATATACAGACATAGAGGCAGAGAGAGAGAGAGAGATAGACAGCGTCAGGTATCAAGGCAGCTATCGCTGCCAAGGATCTCGGGGAAAAGCCAAACGAAGTTATCATCGCTGCGCATCTTTAGGTTTAGTGTGTTGCTCAGCGGTTGCAGGTGGTTGTATGTGTGTGTGTCTGTGTCTGTGTATGGGGCAGAGTATGTGGCAAGTTGAAGTGTATGTTATATTTATGTGAAGAGAGAAAGGGGAGAGAGGAGTGCTGAATGGTAAATGGAGAGTTCTACCTTATATGACTGTAACGCTGGTTAGCTGCCAGCAGGATATTTGCCAATAATGGCAAAAACTTTTTATAGACACACACACACATACAACACTCGCTGCTCTCACACACACACACACACATACATATACACACATTTTACGTGGCTTTATCAATCAATCTTAATTAATCACAGCGCGCAGATCGCATAAAGCGAGCAAAAGTTGCTGGCAGAGGGCGGTCGGACATTTCATAGGGGATAGGGCGTGGCAGGTGCTGCCTAAACAAAAAGTTTCGTCAGCGTCAGCAGCAAGCAGAATAACAAATCGATGGCAAAAAAAAAAAAAAAGTTATAGAAAAGTTGCTTTGGCCAGCGGCAGCGACAGAGGCGGCGGCAGTGGCAGTTGCGGAATGTGAAACGGAACAAGAACAAGAAAGAGAGAAAGAGAGAGAACGAAGGAAGGGAAGAGTGAGAGAGAGAGAGAGCTGTGAATGTTTTGAAATTATTGTTTGCCAGCTTATCGACTGTGTGGCACAATCAGATTGCTGCCACAACAGCAACAGCAACGCCAACAACGAAAGCGACAACAATTGCAGCTGTTAAAGCAACTGCTAACTGAATAAAAATTTACGATATCGATTTGCTGGAAATTCCAAAGAAAACAAACAGCAAAAAAAAAAAAAATGAAAAAAAAATATAATGATAAACGATAGTTGTGTGACTATCGTGCAACTATCGTATAAATAAAGTCAGTCAAAGTCTATAAGCAAATATTGATTATTCAGATAAATCTTGATTAATGCAAAGTTCTTCTTTATCATTCGAAAGTTGCAATACTTTTCTATGTAGCAAGAAATATTTATCATGCAGCGTGAAGCTGAAGCGATAGTTTTTAGTAATAAAATGTTACGATAATTGTGCTTAAACTATCATTAAATTTAATGTTAATTTATTTTATTTGATTTAAATTTTTTTCATTTATTTATTTTTCATTAATAATTTTAAATTTTTATTTTTTTTTATTTATATATTTAATTTTTTTTTTTATTTATATTTTTAATTTTTTTTTTTATTTATTTTCTTTATTTATTTATTTTATTTATTTATTTTATTTATTTTTATTTTATTTGATTTAATTGTTTTTTTTTTTATTTATTTATTTTTCATTAAATAATATTTATTTTTTTCATTTATTTATTTTTTATTAAATAATATTTATTTATTTTTATTTATTTTATTATTTATTTATTTTATTTATTTATTTATTTTTACTTTATTTGATTTAATTTTTTTTTTTTTTCATTTGTTTATTTTTCATTAAATAATATTTATTTTTTTATTTATTTTCTTAATTTGTTTATTTATTTATTTATTGCTTAACACAAACAGTTGCAATATATATTAAAATAAGACATGCCCAGCCACACCTGTCGCCCCTACTAGTGCCTCTGCCCCTGCACTCATGCTTTGTCACTTGCAGTTCCAAAATTCAAATTCCGAATTCCGCTGCCACTTTTAGTTCATGCCCCGCAGCAGTTTATCAAACGGCATCGCGAGCGTCGCCATCATCGTCACCGTCTACGTCGCGTCGCTTTTGCTGATAATGAAGACGCCACCGCCATCAGTTGCATCAACAGCAATAATAACAAGAACAACAACAGCAACAACATGCAACAACAGGCAATGAGCAATGCAAAGGGAAGGGGGAAATCAAAGGAAGCCGCCGGCAGCGTCGAATGCCGAGTACTGAGCGCCACTCGAGCGCCACTTAGATGAGATGTCTTGATGTCGATGTCGATGTCGATGTCTGTCCCGGTGCTGGTGCTGTTCTTGGTGCTGTTGCTGGTGCCCCCGCTTATCCCCGTATTACTTTACTATATCCGTTGCCTTATCCTACCGTACCCTACCCTACCGCTGTGCAACCATTTGTGGCATCTTATCAGTCGCTCGACCGAAACGAAACGAACCAAAAAAAGTAAAAGAAATAATTTTCATTAAAATGATTTATGAAAATGCAAAGCGCGCTGACCAAGCAAAGACAAAAGCCGAAAAAAGCGCACCTGGCTGCCCAGTCACATTGCCATACTGCCACCCCTCTCTCTCTCTCTCTCACTAAGCAATTGCCTGGAGGTATGCCTCACACACCGACAGACAGATAGACAGACAGACAGACACAGAGAGTGACAAATCGTGCTATTTAGGCAGCAGAAAGAGGAAGGGAAATGAAAACGAATAATGAGAATGAGAAGGAGTAGAATATGAAGATGGAGTTGGAATTGGAGTTGTTGGAGCTGGGAGAAAACTTGGAGAATTCGTCGCCACATAATTAATTACAATTTAGTTTATGAAACTATGGAAAGTTCGGGATTGGATTGCATTGGATTGATGGATGCCATCGATAAAGTTGACAAATTTGCTTTTTAGACCCGCAACGATTGCCTTAAGAACTAACGGCACTTGCTAGCTAGCAACATGCCCCTCCACCACCATGCCACACTCCGCGACAACTCGCCTTGGGGAACTAACTTGGCTAATGAGGCCAAGTCAAAGCAAACGCACAAGTTCGCTGGGTTATCGCAATCTCAAGGCGCCACCAACAAAACAAGAACCAAAAAAAAAAACCAAATAAATACACTGTGAGAAAATAGACAGAAATATGTATATAGAAAATTAATCTAGAAATTTTTAATTCTAGTTTTATATAGAAACAGAAAATAAAAAAATTAAAATAATATAAAAATTAAATGAATAAATATAAAAAAAAATAAAATTAATTAAAAATAAAAAATATATAAAATAAAAAAATTATTAGAAATAAAAAAATATTAAAATTAAAAAAATAAAAATACAAAAAATTAAAAATAAAATATAAATTTAAAAATTGATTTTTTTTAATTAAAAAATTATTAAAAATAAAAAAATATTTAAATTTTTTAAATAAAATTTTAAAATATGAAAATTTTTCTAAAATTATATTAAAATTATATAATATAAAAATGTAAAATTAATAATAGCTCCACATATTTTTTCTTACAGTGTATATAGGCCTAATATGAAGCAGCGGCGGCAGTGCTGTAGGAAAAAGCGCACAGTCAGCGACAGCAACAAATCAAATAAATGTTAAAACGCCAAAAACCGAACGCCAAACAGCGCAAAGGATCAAGGATAACGAACAACAACAACAAGAAGAACAACAACATGAAGAACAAGTGGAAGAACTTTGTGCTGCGCTAAGCGAGAAATATTAAAATATAATAATTTTCGCTTATCGCGAGTGAAAAATCGCAGTTAACTGCGCGAGAAACAACAACAGCAGCAGCAGCAGCAAGGATAAGCAGGACATGGGCCAAGCCAAGGCCAAAACAACAGCAATAGCAACAGCGAAGGCAAAGAAAGGCAAGGAAAGGCAAGGCAAGGCAGGCAACTAGGATAAGGCAGTCAAGCGGCAAAGGCAACTTTTGTGTTATGCCGCACACACACACACACACACAGACCACAGCTGATAAGCGAGAAGAAAAGGACACAGCAAAACGCCAAACAAAGCGAAGCGCGACAGTAAGACAACTAAAAGCCAAAAACCAAAAGCACAACAACAGCGACAACAACAAGGAGAAAAATAATAAATACAAAGAAGCAGAAGAAAGAAGGAAAGAAAGAAAGAAAGAAATGATTGTTATTTTCATTCTTGGCATTTCTTTGTGTGTGTTTGTATTTTGTTGGCACGTTTTGTTTGTGTTTTTGTTGAAATTCGCGACCGGCATGGAACAGGCGCACAGCAATTGGCAAAACACACACACAAAAGAAAAACAGCAACAAGAGCAACAATAACAACAACAGCAACAATAACAATAACAAAACAAACGCGCCAAAAAGGCAAATAAAAAGACGAAGGCGCGCCGCCTGTGACTCGTACTGTATATTCGCCTGTCTCTATATGTGTGAGAGAGACAGAGAGAGAACGAGCGCACGCAAAATGTATATAAAAATTGCCTCAAAGATAAATAACAACACAAACACATACACGGCAAGAACAAATAAACACACACACACACACACACAAAGAAAATACAGAAAATACAATGACAAGGCATGGCAAGGCAAGGCGTGGTGAGGCGAGGCGAGAGTAACGGCAGCAGTAACAAGAACACAAACTGTATTAGCAAACAAACAACAACAAAGCAAACACATTGCGAGAGAGCGAGTGTAGTGTGAGTGCTAGTATGAGTGAGAGTGTGAGTGAGAGTGAGAGAGCGCAAAAGGTAAACAGCGACCGGCGCTGCCGAAAAGGCAAACAAAACAAAACTCAAAACAAAAACGACACAAATATAAAAAAAAAAACAAAAACAAAAACTGCAACAACAAAAAAGGTGAACAATGAGCGCGAGTGCAAATCTCTCTCTGTGTGTGTGTGTGTCTGTGCTTATCCTGAGAGAGAGCGTGAGAGCGCAAAGCAAAGCAAAAGCTCTCAACGGCAAATGACGAAGCTGACGCTGCTGCTGCTACTGCTGCTGTCGCTGTCATTTGTCTTCGTGTTGACTTCGTGTATTGCTCGCAACGCAATGTAGCGCAACGCATTCGCAATATGATAAGCATAATTTTTGAGTCAATGTTGTTATTGTATTGCTGTCGCTGTCGTTGTCTCTGCTGCTGCTGCTGCTGCCACTGCTTGCCAAAGTTTAGCTGATAAATCAAAATAAAGGAGCGAGCGAGAGAGAGAATGAGATAGTGCGTGTGTGTGTGTGTGAGTAAATTTAAGCTATTTAGTAACTGATTAAGCGACCAAAAACTCTTTGCTGACTCATAATCCACTCATAGAGGATCTATAATCCGCAAAATTTACAGTGCTGGCCAAAAAAATAAGTACACTACACACACAGACACACAGTGAAAGTAATGTAACATAACATAAATATGTATTTAAAGCGTTGCAAAATTTTATGAAACGTAAAACTTGCGATAAGAGCGACACAACTAAAGATGCTGCTGCTGCTGCTGCACAGACTCTGCATCCTGTCAGACAAGCAACAGCAGCAGGAACAGCAGCCACATACAACAAGTGAGCAAGTTGCGTATTGCAGCAATTGCTCGACTATCAAATACGCTGAAAAACTTTGCCTTTAACTTTATGTCATTGATTTATGTCTTATTTCTCAATAGTCTATGCTACTCTTGCTGCACTTATTTACAGGGTATATCTGTAGATGTAGCACAGTAGCAGCAACAGCAGCAGCAGCAGCAGGCAAAACTATTATATGCATCGTCATTACGAGTTGATTACGAAGTTTAGACGTTGCCTGCAGCCAAGTGAAGTAGTGCAGGCATGCAGGGTGGGCGTGCCTCAAGTGGGCGTTAAATGTTGTTGTAGTTGTAGTGTCGCACAAAACGAGAAGCAGCACGAAGCACGAGAAGCAGCAGCAGAAGCAGAAGAAGGAAGGCAGCAAAAATGATACATTTTAATGCGAATCTTGATATGGCATGCAGCACAGCAGATTGCAAGTAAAAAGACATAGAGCGAGACACACACAGAGAGAGAGAGAGAAGAGGAAACAAAACTCCTGCAACACACACACAGAGATAGACACACACACACACACACATACAGATATAAGCGTTGTACATGCTGCTGTGAGTGCACAAGAGATAAGCGCGCTGCTCATTCGTGTGACAGCTGAAGAAGTTGTAAGGCAAAAGAAGAAGAAGAAGAAGTAGCAGCAGCAACAGTAGAAGAAGTAGCAGCAGCTAGCTGCAGACGATGTAGCAAGTGTGGCAAGAGGAAAAAGCGTTTGCAATCACTTGAATATTGCATTAACAGGCACGTAACACACAACGAGAGAGAGAGAGAGAGAGAGCAAGGGAGAGGGAGAGAGACATAGACAGCGCGCATCTTGCACTTCGCAATATAAAGACGTTGACGTTGAAACTGAACGCTGAATGCTCAACGCTGACGTCGCAGTCAAACGTTGTGTGCGCTGGCAAAAGTTTTTAGTCTCTGTAAAGCTAAACGAGCCCCTGTTCCCCCCCCCCCTCACTCCTACTCTTCAACAACTCTTTAAAACTTACTAACGCTGCGTATACGTAATATAAAATTGCTCATACGCCGCGTATGTGCGTCTATCTTTGTATATGTATATGTTGCCTTGCAACGTGATATCCTGCTTACAGCCAGAATGAGCAACAAAGCAGAGAGAGTATAGCAGAGCAACATCGTAAGCGGGGGGTGAGGGGCGTGGCATGGCAAATAGGATGCAAAGTGCTTGCAAGTAACTGATAATTCGCTTCAAGCTGCCGTTGCATGCCTCGTCTTATCACACACATACACACACACAGAGACACATACGAAGAGCTTTTAGTTAAGTCGATTGTAGCATATACAGTGAGAAAAAAAATTATTGTTGATTATAGCTTGATTTACTCACTGAATAAATTTTTACTAAGAAAAAAAAAAAACGGAAAAAATATTTTTTTTTTTATTTTTATAAAAATTTAAAATTAAAAAAGAAATATTTAACAAGATTAAAATTTGTTTTTGTTATTTTTTACAAATGTTTTTGTTTTTTTTTTTTTCTTGCTGTGCAGCTTGCAATCGAAATTGTGGATAATAGTTTGTATTTTAGCTCAGCTCGTTAGATAAGCAAAACGAAGCAGCAGCAAATGATGGCCATGTACTGCGCTTAATACAAACATATATAAAAAACATATATATATATCTACATGCATATATATATATATATACTATATATAGATATATCTGTATAACATACGAAATGAGTTTTATTTTATTTATTTTTATTTTTCGTTGTTTTTTTTTTTTTTTTGTACTAGAGTCGCATCGCATTTTGTTGGTAATTCGAAAAGTTCTAATCGACTGATGAGATAGATAAATGTCGTCCATTTCGTGTACAGCACATAGACAGAGAAAGAGAGAGAGAGAGTGTGTGTGAGAGAGAAAGGGACAGTGAGACTGGCACAAAGTGGCCTAAACATCAAAAATCGAAATCGTAAATGAGATCAAAACTTGCGCTCGTTACGTGGCTAATTACACATATTGCAAAGTGGGCGGGGCAGTGGGCGAACGTTTGTTTAGTTAGAGCTCAGGGCTCGGGGGAAAAGGTACGTCGTAATTACAGATACAAATCTATCTCACTCTCTGTCTCTCTCTCTCTCTCTCTGTCTCTCTCTCTCTCTCTCTCTGTCTAACTCACTCTTCAAATATGTAAACAAACATTTTATATAAATTGAATTTAAACAACACAAAAAAAAAGAAAAGAAAAAAAACAATTGCGAATTGTTGATCAAAATGCAATTTAGAAATGTGAACAGCTGAGGGGGAAGTAAGGGGAGAGAGAGAGAGAGAGAGAGAGAGAGAGGAGTGTAGGAGGCGGCAGCGAATAGAACTGCTAAAAATAATTTGTGAGCTGAATGTAGAGTAGCGCAATATGCGGCAGCCTGCTGTCTCTTGCTGCTGCTGCTGCTGCTGCATCGTCCTGCTGCTGCTGCTGCTGCTGCCACTGCCTGCAATTAAAGCCATTGATGTGTAAACTTAAAAACGCCGATAATATTGTCAACGTTTTCAATTTGCGCATACAAAAAGCGTCAACAACAGTCGCAGCAGTCAGTAGGCAGCATGCAGCAGGCCGCTCTCATGCCACATGCCACATACAAAATATTGAAACAATGCAAGGCGCAACAGTTGCGCAACAGCGGCGCACAGTTCGTTTGCCAGCCTTGCAATAAAAATACCAAAAAAAAATAAATAAAATTATTGTGCATAAAAAAAAAACACAAAGCACGACTGTGAGATACCCGGTACATTATATTAGAGAGTTGCGCGACAAAGTTGACTAAGCAGTGCTGTAATCTATGCTGAGTACAGCGCATGCTCGACTTTGATATACCCAGTATTTAACACAACGTTCATACCCCTTTGACAAAGACAAGTGCAGGGTATTGCACAAATAAAAGCTATGAAAAATCCTTTCGCGATTTCAATTTGAACGCAATCGATTTGCAGGCAAACGTTGAGTGAACCTTTCAACGCGCCTTTCGCCAGCGACTGATTGGGCCACTCTAAAGGTCAACAGCAATGCGAGAGAGTAAAAGAGAGACAGAGACAGAGAGAGAGAGAGAGAGATCAATGTAAAGTTGTTTAGCAGCTTTAAGAAAATGCCTAAGCGAAAGAATTAAAGCAACAAAAAAAAATAAAACAGAAAAATAAAAAAAGTCAACTATAAAAACCAGATTTGGGCGGCGCCAGAGAAGCTGCCGCTAGAGACAAGCTTAAGCCACCAATCAGAGCAATGTTTGTTTGCTCTTGCTCTCTCTCTCTCTCTCTCTCTCAGTGTCGCACTCTTTCTCTGCTTCTTTAGCTACTTTACTCTCTTGGCATTCAAAATGGCAGACAGATTTCTTTGCTTAGATAATGCGCCAAGTGCGTCTGATCAGACAAAAGAGTTTTTCCCCAAAGGCGACAACGAGCAAAAGAGTAAGAGATGAATGAGATGAAGAGTGAGAAAGAGAGAGAGAGAGAGACAGAGCATCCTTTTGGTAACCAGTTTCAGTCAAAGTTGACTTTTCTCTCGCATCACATCACATCACATCGCATCGCATTGCGTTGAGTTACGTTGCGTCGCGTCGCGTCTCGTCTCGTCTCGTCGCTTCGTCTTATCTTTTATTTCAAATCAATTTGAAATGCGCGTTGATCATCAGCTGAAACTGGTCCACTTAGGGACCGATTTTACTTCAAGATAAGCAAAAACAAAAAGCAAAAAATTAACAACAACAACAACGACAATGACAATGAGAAGAGCAACAAAATGTTGAACGATGACTTCATGCGCCAAAAAAAATAAAAAAAAAAAAATATTTTCAAATTAGAATCAAAAGAAACAGAAAACAAATCGAATTTTAAATCACACCTCGAAATGAAATAAAATCACTTAAGGCCCGCAATCTGCATATGCTTTTTATGGCACTTTATGGCGTTCGGCGTCTTCATCGAGATGCCATAAATTACGAGACAAAATAAATATATATCGTATATATATATATATATATATCGTAAATACATATAACATATATATATATAAATGTATTGTATAAATATATTGTGTATATAGTAGAGATATGCAAGCAATGTTATCGCTCTGGCGAATCTTTTCAAAAACGCGGCCACGCTGCGTATACGGAATTTTATCAATATACAGAGTCCGGCGGCAGTTAAACTGCGCCAGTGTGACAGAGAGAGCAATACAATGAGAGGGGAGGGGAAGCAGGCAGGCAGGCAACAAAGCATTGTTGTTTTTATCATTACCGAGCAGCAAAATGAGAAGAAATAAAAATATAAAAAAAAAAAAAACAGCAAGCGATACAGATATTTTCATAAAAACGAGGGTTGATCTGTGTGTTATACTTGACAAAGCATTAGAAAATTAATTGTTAGATTTTTTAAATTTTAAGCATTGACAATGAATAAAATTAAATTAATAATTAAAATTAAAAATAAATAAAATTAAAATTGTTTAAAAAAAATTTCATGTCAAAAAAATTGATTTGAAAATTAAAGAAAAATTATTTAAAATTAGTAAACAAAAAAAAATTTGAACTAAAAATAGGAAAAATAAAAATTTAATTTTTTTTTATAGAAAATTGATGAGATTAGCGTAACTTTTGTGGCAACCCATGTGTGCACATATTTTAATGGGCATTTCAATAAAATTAGAAATTTATGGAAATTGGCATCAATTTGGCGAGATAAGAAACTTAAAAGCTTAAAACTAAAATGTGTCGTTAATTCGCCAGATTCGATTCAAATCGAATTGATGCGAGAATCGATGTGATGCCATGCGATTCAAGTTGATTTTTTTTTTTTTTTTTTTTGGAGAGAATGGACATATGTAAATCTGATGTATACAATAAATATACAAACACACACACACATACATGCAGAGGCAGACAGAGACAAAAGATTTTGTGTTTGTTTCACTTCAAATAAAAATGCCGCACAATATTTGCAAAAACATTTGAGTTCGTGCGACAGCCAGCAGCAGTGGCGAAAGAGTGTAAAAGGAAAGAAGAGGAAAGGCAATGCGACTGATGTAAATCTGTGCATCCTTCAGGCTGTCAGCGGGACGCATGTAAAAACTGTGCAAATATCAACGCTATGCTATAAAAACTGAAAAACAGACATGAAAAATTAACATAAACTGTGCAAAAATTTTTCTCACTCTTTTTTTTTGTTGTTTTTTTGTTACAGATATGAAAGATACAGTATATATATATATATAGTATATATCTGCTGTATATACAGTTGTATATTGGTACTGCATCGTGGCATCATCAGTCAGTGTCAGTGAGAAATGGCGTTTTGTCAGCTTCCGCTGCACGCCGCCATTTTCTCCATTTACCTCAAACACTTTGCTGTTTGCTTTTTTTTTTCATTGTATTTTTTTTTCTAGTTCCTTTTTTATGTGTTTTTGTCTTTCTCACTCTCTCTCTCTTTCTCTCTGTGTGTGTCTGTGTTGATTTCCTATGTGCGATTTCATTTGTTATAAAAACGAACAATTGTTGTTCATCTCTTATTTTTTTTCTCTCTCTCTCTCTTCTTCTCTTCTTCTTCTTCCCATTGTTGTTGCTGAAAAGCATTTTAGATTTGTGGCTATGAAGCTTTTCTCTTCTCTGCCCTCCACTTCGTTGCCTCCCCCTCCCACTTTTCAATGCTGCCTAAAGTGTCATCGATTTGTTTATTTCTCGCACTTAGTAAATGATTCAAAGAGTAGACAAACAGACAGAGGGACGGACGGACGAATGAATGGATGGTTGGAAGGGAGACAATTAAATGTGAATGAAGCTTTGACTTTTTTTTTCTTATTTCATTGTTAACGAGCATTCTATGTTTATTTTTATTAATTTTGTAATTTTATTTCATTTTACGATATTCGCATTTACGATATTCATGCTAAATAAGTTGCGAAATAAGTTTTATTTACGATTATTTTCAATGTACATTGTTTTTAGCATTTATGATATGCAATATTTGTTCTTACGATATTCGCCATTTCACTATTTTTTGAAGTGATATTAAAATTTATTTCAACACCATAGAAATAGGATTTGTGTAAATATAGATCTAGTTCCATTTACGATATTCATATTTACGATATTCACATTTACGATATTCACATTTACGATATTCACATTTACGATATTCACATTTACGATATTCAAATTTACGATATTCAAATTTACGATATTCACATTTACGATATTCACATTTGATGTAGACAAGATTTGCTGTAGATATTACATCGCATATAAACGACTTTTACATTTACGATATTCATAATTACGATATTCGATTAAGACAAGATATTAATAGTTATTGCACTTACGGTATTCATAGAGTAAGCAAATTAGTCAAAATCAAAGTTATTTATAGATGAACAGGGTATCCTTGCAGTCAAAAGCTTTCTCCCTATCTCCCTCTCTCTCTCTCTCTATCTCTATCTCACTCTGTACAGCTTGGGGCAAGTAGTCTTGATATGATATATATATTTCATGTGAAACATAAAGTTTTTTAAAATGAAATTTCAGTTAAATGCCTATCGCTCGCCCGTTATCTGCGACTCTCAGTTCGCTGCGGTTTTTTTTTTTTTTGTGTTTGTTGCTGTTGCTGCTTTTGTTGTTGTTGAGTTTTTATGTCCGCCCACAAATTTATATGGCCTGCGATAAGTGCGATAAAACGCGTATACGACTATACGCGCATGCATAGCTATATAGTCAGCTATATACTATACGATATGCGCTATATACTATACGATATGCATATATATATATATATATATATTTGTATATGCATTGTGCTATGTATTTGAATATCGTATGAAGAAATAGTCCGAAAAAATAAGTGCCACGATAAAGGCCAATAAACCCGCAGCCAAAAAAAAACACAAAAGAAGAAAGAACAACAAGAAGAACAAAGTAACGTCCACAAAAAAAAAGAAGAAAATAAAGAAACAAAATGGCGACGGGTGCCGCAAAGTGATTGGTTCAGAGCATTTGGCCTTATCAGAGCGCGATATCAGCGCCGGCGCGCACAATTGATAAGATAAGGCATAAACGATAGCAGCCAAAGGAGAGTACAAAAGGCATATGAATAATGGCGGAGAAAGAGGAGCAGAAAAAGAAGAAAGAAGAGGAGAAAGGAGTAACAGGGGAACAAAACAATTTGCTGATGTGCGAATTGCACGCGACATTTTAATTAAAATATTAAGAGAAAGAGAAAGACAGGGAGAGAGAGATAGGGAGAAAGTCATAAAAGAAGAAAAGCGATGAGAGAAATGAAACGATGAGACATTGAGGCGATGAGAAATGAGCTGTAAACAGTTAATTGGCAGGCACTGTAGCAGCGCAGCGCAGTTCAGACTTGATTGTCGAATTCATATTTATCATGCAACAAAAAGTTAAGCAAACTTGCTGTTGTTGCAACAAAACACGTTGCAAATCCAATCAAAGTTGTTGCAGCAAGGGAAATGCAAGTTCATTGTTGTTGTTGTTGTTGTTGCTGCTGCAGTTTGTTGTTATTACTGCCAGAAAATCGACATCAATTTAATATGGCAGCAACAGCAGCAGGAAAAGCGCAACGAGCATTGCACAGCGAAACGTGCCCCACGACCGCCTTCTCGTCATACTGCCGCATAAAAAAATAAAAATAAAATAAAAAAAATAAAAAAAAAGGCAAACCGAAAATGATTTCAATGCAATTCGCACCTCATAAATCACGAAACGTGTCCCAAGTGCTGCACGGCCGAGTTAAAGAAGTTTTTGTTGGCTAAGCTGAGATTGTGTAGCTCAGGTCAGGAAATGGGAGAAGCAATAGAAGAAGCAGACGCTAGAGTGTTGTTGCTGCAAGCAGGAAGAGGAAGAGCAGTCACTTTGGCTTTTTGCTTGCTGCATAATGTAAGATACAACGCGATGCTATGCAACGTTGCTTGACTATCGCTGCCACTGCCACTGCTTGCCACAATTTGTTTTTGGCAACTGTGCAGCAACATTGAGTGCAGTCAAAGGGGCAAAAAAAAAGCAACAGTGCAAGAGTTAGGCTTAAATTATAAAACTTGCAATTTTCAACACTCGAAAATACGAAAAAAAAAAAAAAACAGATAAAAAAAAAAATCGCAGCATTAGCGTAAAAATAAATGTTAGAGAAATTTACCAGAATTTTTTATGTATAATTTGTTATATCATAAGTTGAGCATCATAGTCATATATTACCTGCAATTAAAGAGAGAAAGAGACAGAGAGAGAAAACTGTTAGAAATCTTTATAAATCATAAGTTAAGTCAAGTGTTTATGAAGCGTCAGTTATGCTCGTTTTAGCTATAACTGCAGGGTATACGAGTATAAAAATTCTTAATAATACAGCAGCGAGCATATGCAGTTTGTCAAACAATTGCCAGCGGTAGTGGCAGCTTCTGTTATCTATGTTATATATATAATATATATTCATGATCAGCATTAAGATTTAGTGTCGAACATTATTTTGATATAGCTTCACATCGTTAAGTTTTGAGGTTATCCTGATGAAACTTGACTCAGCTGCACATAAGTTGAAACCAGTTGGATCAGACAACTATATCATATAGCTGTCATACTGAGAATCCCTGGAAATTGCAGTTTTTTTATGCATAAGTTTTTTCTTTATGAAGCAAAGTGCTTGAAATTCACAGAAACTTTATTTAGGATCGACTTACAAATACCTCTAAAATTTCCCATAAATCGATCGACTATAACATATAGCTGCCATAGGCATAATCCCTTGCATATTCAATTTTTTTATGCAAAACTTTTTACTCTCAGCTTGTAAGTGTATAAAAATCTTCGGTGATAATTAATTTTATGTCTATTTTATAGCTAGTTAATTTTGAGCAGTGTAGACGAAACAGTTAGATGAAACAATTGTTAAGCAACAGCGACTGCGGCTTTGACTGCCATTGGCTGCCATTTGTTGCACTTTGGGAGGCGACTGAGAAGTGAAGATTGTAAGAGAAAGAGAGAGAGAGAGAGGGAAGCTGTGGCTGTGGAATGTGTGGCCATTAATTGAAAATGCCTGAACTAGCAAAGCAGTTAAGCAAAGCAGTTAAGAACGTTCAGGCTCAAATGAAAGATGGTGTCGAATCGTGCACAAACACACAGACAGACAAAGAGACAGACAAAGAGACGAAGAGACAGACAGAGAGACTGGACTTGTGATCCCCATAGACATCCAATCACGATGGCATGCAAAAGTTGCGAGTATGCAACGCCCCTGGGCTGCCATTGCAACTGATGGCAACTATAGCTCTGGCTGTGGCAGACGATAGACTGTGGCAAAGAGCAGCAGGAAGCAAATGTTCTCTGTCTGTTCTGTAACTGAAGCTTTGCTCGCGCTGCTGCTGCTGCTGCTTATAAACTGCTGATCATCTCTGGCAGCAAGATGATGCTGTTGCTGCTGCTGATGATGTTGATGCTGCTGCTGCTGCTGCAGCAAGCAACGAGCCGTGAAAGTGTTATAATGGGAAAAGAGTTGCAAGTCGCAGCTGTTTGACTTTAGCTTCGACACGATACAACATAATGCTGCCCCTCAGTCTCTACCACTACTCCTGCTGCTGCTGCTGCTGCTGCCTTCGTCTCTGACGCTGATATCATAATCACAATCGCTAAATAGACCACGCCCATATGCAGTCAGCACTGCTTGCACGCCTTTTAGTCTCAACTTAGAGATAAGCGAAAATGCGTTAGGGAAATTCATGAAAGATTGTGCAGCACTGTGGCAAGTACAGTGCGTTGCAAAGTGCTACAAATAAAAATATCATAAAATTTCAATTTTAAATTTTACAAAAATTTATATTAATATTTGCGAATTTTTAATATTTTATAAAAATTAAATAAAAATATTTTAAATTATTTTTTTTGGGGCTTTCATATTTTTTCCCTTCTCATTTTTTTTCCAGCTATTTTTTTCCAACTATTTTTCTGGCAATTTCATAGCTTGCAGTGCAAGCAGCGTAAATCGCAGCCGCAACTAATTTGAAGACAAATACAGCTTCCAATGCCAAAGAGCAAGAGCGAGAGAGAGAGAGAGAGAGAAGAGAAGAGAGTCAGAAGCAGCGATGTGTGAAGTAGAGAGACTCTCCCAGTGGGTGCTCAATTCGTGCCGGCAACGATTTGAAAATCCATCTACAAATTGTGTGTCTCGAGTTTCGAGTCTCGAGTCTTGAATCTTGGGTCTTGGCTCAGATCTCAGCCTTAGCCTTAGCCTGAGCCTGAGCCTGAGCCTGAGCCTGACCCTGCTGAACCAGCACGTTCGATGGATTTGGTTTTGTGTTGCTTTTTCTTTTGCTTTTGGCTCAAACTATTTGGCAAGCTGTGGCCCAAAACAAAATTAACACCTTTTCGGCCAGCTGCCTGCTGTTGCTGTTTACTGCTGCTGCTGCACGAGCTGATTTTGCATTTCAGATGGTGAAAGGGGGCGTTGGTAGAGAGAGTAAGCAGAGAAGAGTTGGGGAAGTGGCAGTGGCAATGGCAGTTGCAGCGCTGAGAACTGTTTGCTGCTGCTGCTGCCTAATTGGCATGCTAAACAAGCTGCGTTCAACACGATCTACCAGGCGTATCAGACAGACAAAAAGACAGACAGACAGACAAAGAAAGACAGACAGACATTTGTAGACAGTCAAAGATTTCTTCTTCTTGTTTGGTTTTGGCAACGTTTTTATGCTGCTTAAATGCGAAAAACATTGAATCGCACATCAACAAGTTTTGTTTTGTTTGTCCAGGCGACATTTGTTTCACACGAACGCCCACACAGCATGGGGCAGCGGGGCAGAGAAGGAAGCATGGCAAGGCAACCAAGCAACCAAGCAACTAGCCACAAACGATGTACGAAATGATGATGACCATCTCTACACCAATTCCCAATCCTCAATACTCTTCAAGTCTTTACCTCTTTCTCTTTCTCTCTCTCTCTCTCTCTCTCTGTGTCTGTCTCTGTCGCTCTGTCTTGAGCAAAAGCGCAACAGGCATAACAAAAATGAGAGTGAGAAAATTCACAGTTTATCAATTTTCAAGATTTTGCTGCTTTTTTTTCTTTTCTTTTCTATTTTTCTTTCCCTTTTTTCTTTCGTCTTTTTTCCCTTTTTGTCTGTTTTTTTTTTTCCTTTATTTTTTGTCTAGTGCCATTTTTGGGGGCACAGCCTTTTGTGGCAACAATTGACTGCGTAGCTCTTGCAAGCAGTTTGATGCTGTGAGCCTGCTGTTGCCGCGTGCCCCACTGCTCCCCTATGTCTTTGTGCCTGATCTAAGAGTTCAAACCTGCATCGAGCGATAAATTGCCTAATAAACAAATCGGAAATCAACAACAACAACAGCAACAAACAACAAAAGAAAGAAAGAAGCAGCAACAGAAAAGTTGTTCAAAATTGCCATCAGAAGCAGCAAACAAACAAACAAACAAACAAACAAACAAAAATACTGAGAATTACGTGGCCCCCGAAACGAGAAGCGATAAGAGCGAATTTTGTTATTGCAAATGCTAAAACTGAAGCTAAAGCTGTTGCTGGCGAGTGCTGGACATACAACGGATGAAGAGGTGCGGCAAGCGGTATGTGTCATGCAGCATGCGGCATGCGCGAGGGGGATGCTGTTGCAAATACACATATGGATATGCATGACAGATAACAGCATGAAAAGCGAACAGAAATTGAAGTCTGAAAAAAAGCAAAAACAAAATCAGCGCCACAAAATCAGCTAAAAACCAAGGCGACAGTTGCCAACGAGCAGCAGTTCCCTAAAGCCACCCTTTCCCCCTCATTTCCTACCTTACCCCACACACACACACAGTCTTTGCACTTACGTTGTATGCTGCACTGCTACAAAAAAAAAAAAAATTCTTAAAAAATTGAAAAAATAAATTTCGTCAAAACTTTCACCAGGCAATAAAAATTCTATATAATTCTATAATATAATTTCATGGATGTATGATTTCCCATTTCTTTCGCAGAAATTCTATGTAAATTTACTTTTTTTTCTCTATATCCTTGATAAAAATTTTAAAAGCTAATCTAAAATGTAAATTTCATGAAAAAAAAAGAATAAAATAATTTTCGGTTCTATGCAAATTTTGCAGCTGAAATTGATTTGCGTTTTCAAGTGAAAGTTTTGCGCAATTTTATTGAATTATAATTTTTTTTTTTAATTCACCTTGGGGAATACAACATAATCATAAAAACATAATTCCAATGAAATAACTATTATCAAAATGCAGGAAAAAAAAAACGATTTTTTAATTAGTTTTCTTTTGCGTAGGATTCTAGCTAGAATTTTGATAATTAAAGTGATTTTATTTTATTGCATTTTTTTTCTTTTTTTTTTTTGTTTATTATATTTATTTTTTTTATATTTTTCTTTCTTTTTTTTGGTTTATTTTTTATAATTTTTTATTAGGTTTTTTGTTTTTTTTTTTATATATTTTTTTAAATTTTTTTATTTTTTATTTCTTTATTTTTTTTTGCTTATTTTTTATTAGTTTTTATTTAGGTTTTTTTTTATTAATTTTTTTTAATTTTTTTTTTCTGTTAATTTCGTTTTATTTATTCTTTTTTTTATTTATTTTTTTTCTATTTTTTTTTTTATTTATTTTTTTTTCTATTTATTTTTTTTTTCTATTTATTTTTAACTTTGTGAATTTTTCTAATGCAAATCTATAATTTTGAGCAGTGATCTGTTTTTTTTTTTTTTGTTAAGAAGGCAACATAATATTTTTTCAAGTGTATTATAGACAGTGGTCGTTGGTCTTGTAGCTCTTGTACGAGCTGAAACGAGTACGAGACGAGGAGGCCAACATTTTGGATAACAAACTCAAGATATGCACTCAACTCTTGGCCGGCCCAATGCTAAAGCTAAAGCTCTTGGCCTTTTTCTCTGCCTATCTATCTCTCTTTCTCTGTTGCTCTCTCTATCTTTCTCTCTCTCTCTCACTCTCAATCAGTCTGTCTATCTCTGTTTTCTTTTTATTTTGCTGCTTTTGCCTTACATTATGATGACGCCGACGTCGCTGTCGCTGTCGCTATTGCTGTTACTGTCGTTGGGCCGCCCAGGTCCAGGCTACACACGTTTACACGTCCAGAGTTTGAGTCCAAGTCGAAGTTGAAGCTGTTTGCTGATGTTAAAGTTGCAGTTGCAGTTGCAGTTCGAGTCTGTTTTGTTGTTGTTGAGTTTTGTGTGAGCCTCGCTGTGGAACGCGCGCTTATCGCCTTCTTCTTACTGCTGCACTCAACGCTAATCTACATGGAATTATCGCCACACACACACACACACACACACTCACACAAACTAACATACACACATATAGAACAAACAGTCTACAGTCGCTGTGTGTGTGTGTGTGTGCTGAGACATTGAAAATTAGCGTCGTCGCCAAGTGAATCATGCTGCATGCCGCATGCCGCATGCTGCTGGATAACGTTGAGTTTTGAGGTTGAGGCAACGTTTGCTGCACTTATAAAATAATTATAAGCAGTAGAATTAGCTCTACCTTTCCCTTTCCCTCTTCCTTCCTCTTTCTCTCTCTCTCTCTGTCTCACCTGTCGTCGAGTTAAGCGGCGCTAAGTTATCTTTGCGGCCATTTCGAGCGCATTTTATCAGCAGCCAAGAATGAGACTGAGACTTAAACTCGAGACTTGAGACTCTGTCTTGCAATGGGAATATGAAATGTATAGTTAAGCACTAAGAGTAACCAAGAGAGAGAAAGAGAGAGAGAGATAGTATTGGCGCGCAATCTATTTGTGGGGGGCCCTGTAAGTTTTTAAGGAATTCTTTTGCTTTTATTTCGCGCTGTAATCGAAACAAAAAAAAAAGAAGAAAAAAAAAAATTGTGAAAATAAAAAAAATAAAAATTGTCTTAAACTTTTTTTTTTTTTTGACGTTTCGACGTCGCGAGCTGCTGCTTATCGCTGACCTCGATCTGCACACAAAGCGAGAGAGTGAGAGAGCGAGATAGATAGATAGAGGAGAGTGAGAAAGACATTAAACACAGTCAAAGCATGGCAACCGAAATAACAGAAAAGAACTGAAGAAACTGAAATCAAAATCGAAAAGCAAACGAAATAATGACAGGCAATGAAAATGAATGTAAAGCACAAGCACAAAACAAATACACAAATACACGAATACAAATACAAATACAAATACAAAATGCCATGCAATGTACCACGTAAATCATAAATGCTTATCAGTCCAAGAGATCGACAAACGGATGCTACAGCAGCAGCAGCAACAAATATAATTAAGAGCAGAAGCAGAGACAGAGAGAGAGAGAGAGAGAAACAGAAGCTGAAGCACAAAACCAAATGACGACCAACCGAAACGATAGATGGATGGATGGATGGATGGATGGATGGATGGATGGATGGATGGATGGATGGCCCGACCACAGCTCCCCCTCTCTCCCCCTCTCTCTCTCTCTCTCTATCTATCTGCTACTGTCCCTACCTCCTCTGCCTACTCCTTGCCTACTCTAGCCTAGTCATATCAGCAGCAGGCCAGGCGCAAAGGCAGCCCAAGTCAAAGTACTATTAGCTCTGTCTAGATGCCTTGGCGATAGCGCAACGATAAGCAAAAAGGGAGCGGAAAAAAAAACAACGGCAACGGCGAGTAGCTGCGGGAAGGTAAAGATGCCAATGGAGCTGCTAGCGGAGACAAAGCTAGCGGAGGTGAAGGAATTGTTGAAGTCGCAAGTTCACAGTAACTGTGTGCAGGCTCCTTTTCAGGCAATTGTTGCGGGAGCTAATGCTGCTGGTGTTGCTGCTGCTGCTGTTGCTGCTGGTGCTGCTGTTTCGTGCTGATAGCAGCAGCAGCACGCGAAAAACAACAAGACAGCAAAGAAAAGTGTCAACAGTGAGACGAACCAATAGATACCCAGTAAATAGTCTAAGCAGTTTGAGAGAGAGAGAGAGACAGAGAAATGGAGAGAGAGCGAGTGAAAGCGATAGAGTCAGAGAGAGAGAGAGAAAGATATAGCTAGCTTTGTAATTGAGCAAAGTCTTAAGTTTCCGATGCCTAAGTTTATTTGACTTTGTCTTCATTTAACTATTTATCCGGGACAGCTTTCCATATATTCCTATCTATCTATCGATGCATTATCTATCTATCTTTTAACTATCTGTCCTTTATCTATCTTTCATTTCTCTATCCATTCATTTATCATACTCTTCTCCCAATTCTTCATATCTATCAATCTGTTTATCAGAATTCCTAAATTTATCTCCAAGTGAATCCTTAACTCTATTTCCAATTCTAATTTTCAGGCACCCTCATTTTCCAAACATCTAATCCTCTGACTATTCTACTCTTCCCATTTACTTCTTTCACATGTTTATCATTTTCTAAAATTATTTCTGTCAACTTATCAAACTACTTAAAATTTCTTCGTTATCTATTTAAGGATTACTACTCCAATATCGATATGTTTTGTGTAATTCTGACTTTTCATATTCTTTTCAGCATCTCTGTCACACTTCACTTTGCCTTTTCTTGCATATATCCTTATCTTTATCCCATATTATAGACATAGACTTCTTCTCTCTTGGATGTTTTATCGGATACTCTAGGATTTTAGTTCCTTAACCTCAAATTGTACACTTAACTTTTAATCTTCATGCTCTCTATATGACTTACATTTCTCTATGAATTTCTCTACATCTTCTTGTTTTATCTCTTCTTCACTTCAATTAAATCTCAACATAAATCTCAATATTCCCATCGCTGAGTCCTAGGGTAGCACAAACAGCAACAAAAGCAATTAGTTTCAGTTTTTGGTGTCTGTGTGGGGCAAAGTTGTAAGACAAACAACATAGCAATTGAGAAAGAGAGAAAGAGAGAGAGAGAGAGAGTATGAGAATTGGCGACAAAATGTCTTTATTTATTTTTGTTCATTTTTGCTCAATTTGATTTCAAATGAAATTCATATTTCTCGCTTTATTCTCTTATCAGCTGCTCAATAAATGACGCACGACCAAAGTGGACGACGACATCTACGAAGATGAAGATGAAATCAAAGAGGAAGAAGAAGAAGGAGAAGAAGAGGAAAAAGTAAAGAAGATGAAGATGCTAGCGCAAGATTAGTAGATTGTCAACTTGAGGCTTAAGACTTGAAAACTTGACTTGCGATTTGCAACTTGCGACTTGCCACTTGCCACTTGAGTTGTGCCACTTGCGACTTGCAGCAATGATTATTTTCATTTTCAACTATCGACGATAAATCGATAAATCGTTGTCCATTTCATACTGGAATGCCGCTTGGGGACTGTGGCCAAAACATTATCTAAATGCCATTTAAGGCCAAAATGCGTTGCACTGCCCACTCATGCGGCAAAGTGTGGCAAGAAGCGGCAAAAGCTTGAAACACCTTTCAACAAGACAGTTGCGCACATTTCTTGGTCCATAATTAAAATGTTTTTAATGCCTTGTTTTTGCTGCCTGCCTCTTCGTGCCGCTACATGCCCGCACACACTTGCCACACTTGCCACACGAGGCAAAAACTCTTCTGCCTCATCGTCTGTGGCATTCAAATTGCATGTGCGGCATCCTGTGGCAGCGCGTTCGCGTTCGAACACGTTGTTAACATTAATTTTGTGCCCTGCAGCGACGTCGACGTCAACGTCAGCGTCGAAGTCGACGGCAGACGGCAGACGGCGGCAATTACGCTAAACTGAACAAACAGCGAAGCTGTAAACAAACACGCATCCATCAGGCTGCCACAGTTGTTGCCTTATGCTGCATCTTCGCGGCATTGGCAACAGGTCTTTGTGCCACAGCAATGAGCAGCAGCAAAACGTTGCACGAAACTTGTTTCGTTTTCACAGTCTTCACTCAGGAAATATTTTTCTCGCATGCGAGAATTTTGTTGAGCGAGCATTGCGACTGAAGGACTGAGCGACGCTTAATGGCGCCTGTTGCCATGTAAATTATGCTTCCTCAACACTTGATACCCTGCACGCTTAGCAGCAATGCGGGTATATTAGTTACATGTAAAAGTGCAAAAGGTGCAAGACAGAGAGAGAGAGAGAGTGTAAAAGTGCATACTTTGCTCATGTATACCCTGCAAATGTGTAGACTAGGGTATATAGAGAATCTGAGATGGCAAATTGTGCTTCAGCATAAAAGTAGAGCAACTGCCATTCGTATAGTTGATAAACGTTGCACAGTTAGTTGTCATCTTATTTTGCCGCTGATGCTGATGCCTTGCAAACTTTGGCGACGCATTGGCGACGCATTCGATTGCCTTTCAGATATATATATATATATATATATATATAGTATATATATATCTACATACATATGTAGTGGCTATGCGTCTCAGTCAGCATCTTGCATCTTGCATCGTCTGCTCTTCACTCCATTTGCCGCTGCATGTTCCACGTGTCTTGTTGCATATCTGTGTATCATAATGGAAGACGAGACTGTGAGGCTGGCATTTAGATAACGTGTGGCGCGTCGGCAGTTGTTGCCTTCTCCTGCTGCACTCTCCCCACCTCCCACCATGCTAGCCATACATTTTAGTAAAAAAAAGAGTCCTGGACAAAGTTGGCCATTGAAATGATTAGGCTTAAAGTGCTACGCAGCGAGTGAAATCTTTATGAAGGCAAAGACAAGTAATAGCAACAAAAGCAGCAGCAACAACAGCAGCAGCAGCAGAGGTAAAGGTAAGGGTATCAGTGCAGTGTAGTGCAGTTGTAGTGTATCGTGACTTGATTGAGTTTCACAAATAGTTCAAGCCAAATAAAGACTTATCAAATTCTTGTGATCGTAACAGAAAATCAAATGAAACGAAATGGAACGGAATCAAAAAAATGAGTATGGAATGAAATGAAATGAAATGAAATCAAAAAAATCACATGATTGAGTTTGTCAATGACTTATCGATATCATCAGATCGGGCGTATGTATCACAACTGACAACAGACAAAAAAAAAAGAAAGAAAAAACATAATTCGAAATTGAACTAATGAGATTTTTGTGCCTTGCTGCTGACGCGATTCGATCCGTTTACCAGCAGCAGCAGCAGCAGCAACAGCAACAGCAGCAGCAGCTGAAGAAATACAAAATGTCTTTGAGATATATATATTTTTTTTTTTGTCAAAATGCACAGTGACGTATGCTGCAGAGGGGGCAAGGGGTAAGTGTGGGGAGAGGAGGGTAACAAATTCAACTTTTTAACAATTGCAATTAAAAGATTCGATTCAACATTTAGTCAAGATAATAGGCAGTGGTAAAAGGGCAGGGGAGAGCAGGGAGAACATTACATGCTACCCATGTATAGCCGCCACTGTCTTTAGCAAAGCAAGTTGTGCTCCCCCCCCCCCCCTGCCCTACACATACTGTCAATATTGCTGACGAACTGGTTCGATTTGCTCGATAGAGAAGTAGTGGAAATAGAGGGAGGGAGGGGGGGATAGAGAGGGGATTGAAACATGAGTGATTCGTTTTTAATCTTTGATTTTAATTTCTATGTACTTTTCGCTTGACTTTGGCGACTTCTGCGACTTTGCGGACTGTACGAACTATACGAACTGTGGGCCGTGTGAGCTGTGGGCTGTGTGCTGTGTGCTATGTGCTGTGGGGCTCCGTGTATACTGTTTGCTATATGAACTCCAGTCAAGACAAACAGATAAACAAAATGGCCGTTGGGGGAGCTGCGTTGGAGCCTTATCGCAATGTGTGATCGGCGCAAAGCTAATGGCACAAATAGATTTCATATTGTGCCTGCGACTCTCTCTCTCTCCCCTTAGGCAGTTCTTAATTACACATACAAACAAACAGTGGCAGGATGGGGGAGGGCGAAGGGGAAGTTGGGGGGTAAAAGGACTGGCAAGGGGGTAGCTTGCTTGCTTGTTTGCTTCTAGCATATGTATGTTGTACTGTGTTTTTTTCTCTCTTTTTTTTTTGATCAGCACATAAAATCTAGAAATATATTTTTATGGATTTTTAATCGATTGCCGTCGCTTGCGAGACGCGTCGTCGTCAGCGTCAGCGTCAACAGCAACGTGGACTTCCAACAATTCGTTTTGTTGTTTGATTGCACTGAGGGAAGGCAACAGCAACAGCAGCAACAGCAACAGCAGCAACAGCAACAGCAGCAGCAGCAAGTAATGTGGCAACCAAAGGAATGGGAAGGGGAAGGTGTAACTGAAACTGTAGACAAACGTTTGCGACGCGTCGTTTATCGTGTAATTAGTTTGCTTCGTCTATATATTTTTTTTTCTAGCTCTACACTTGGAATTGAGACATCTCAATTTTCGGTTTATGCGTAGGTACACCTTCTTCCCCCTCCCCCTATCCCCCACTGAACTCCCCTTCTATCCAGCAACACACATTTCCAGCACTTCCTTGTGTCTTATCTCTAATGACAAATGTTTGCTTAAAAATCTTTTAATTGCACTTGTTTCGTTTTTCAGGGGGGGCTACGGCTACGGCTTCGGTTGCGGTTGCGGTTGCGGCTACGTCTTCGTCTTCTCTTTGATAAGCCAAATTAATCGCAGCACTTAAATTTTCATTTGAAATGTGCCTATGCTTACTCTACCTACTGATACTTCTCCACCTCCACCTCCCTCCTCCACTCCATACTACACTCAATCTAGTTGACTGCCCGACGTAGTCCACAAACGTAGTCATATCACAGTCATAGTCGTAGACGAAAGACGAAATCGGGAGAATCGATTACAGTCTGACGGTAGCCTAACAAACTTTACATGCAAGTATAAATTTAATCAATTTATCGCTCAGAGGCGTAGTCAAAGCGTATTAAAACGGGAAATTTGAAGCTTTAGTAAAATTTCCCCATAAATTTACTTTTGGATTTAATTATGGAAATCCCAAAGATTTAGTTCTTTATATTGAAGCTTTTGCGATAACATCTAGAAAGATTTCTTTCAACTAAAATATTACTTTGGAAACCCGAAAGATATCTAGGTCTCCTAAGATATTCCCATGGAAGAACTTGGAACAATATGAAATATTTCTTTAAGTTTTAGTTTAAAATTTTCCAATACTTAGTCTAAGGAAGTTTTACTAATAATTTTGTTGGTTTAGATTATTGTCTTCATCTTCAGATGCTCCCTAAACCTTAACTTACATTTTTTCCTTTAGTCAATCCAAGGATCCCTGCATACTTTAACTACGCTACTGTCTACTCGCGTAAGAAGCGCTTGTAATTAATATTTGATTGATGAGAATGAAAAAGACTCAAGATTCGCTTAAGGAATCAGTAAAACTTGCACTTTATGTGCGACCACCCTGTAGATGTACTTATCAAGGCTTCCAAAAGGGGGTCCAAGGGTACTTTGCAGCTTAATCATGATGAGCGAAAGAGACAAGCAAGACAAAAAGAGAAGCAAGAGACAGTCCGTTACGGTTTTAGTTGTGGTTTCAGTTTTGGTTTTGGTTTCGGTTCGCATCGACTGGTCAATTAAACTTAGCTGACTGTCTGATCGCATGGAATAGATAATACATAGAACCTCTGACTGAACTTTATACAAAAGATAAGCGCGAAAAAAAAGATTGATAAAGAAAAAAAAAAAAAAGCCAAAAATGAAATTAAGCAAAGCGAAACGAAACGAAACGAAACGGAGAAGCCTGACATTGGGAATCAACTTAATTAAGTGGGTGGGGGAATCGCAAACTGAGAATTGAGAACTGAGAGCTGAGAACTGAGAGCTGAGAATAAGGAACTAAAGAAACGCAAAAGTTGATGATTATCGCATTTGGTCGCGATGTTCGACGCGGCACGAATTTCAAATCGAAATCCGAATCTCAAGTATACGAAAAGTATCTCTAAGGTTCACTTCATGCCATCTCGCTCACTCTTCTGTATAGTTTATAATGCAACGTCATATAGGTCGTCAAATAAGTGAAACGATAACGATAGCGATAACGATTACAAAAAAAAAAGCAAAAACAAAACCATCTATAAAGTGAGAAGCGTAACACACTTGAAATTTTTGTTTGGAAAAATACCCGATGCCCACATAGAGATAAAGTCACAAAATATGGGAATTTTTGATAGATTCTTAAAACTGATAGGCAGAATATTGAACTATCGACACATTCTCATTTCATTTGTCGTTGTTGTTGTTGTTAAAGTAAAGCTACCGCCGTACTACGGAAGCGACAGTTTTGATAAAGGGCCTCAGGAAATCAGTGCATAGTCTCGTAACCGTTAGACGGTTAGCATATTTGTCGATAGCCGATAGTTATCACGATAGTGATTAGAATTGAACAGCGACTGCGACTGCGACTGCGACTGCGATTGCGATTGCGACTGCGACTGGGGCTGGGTCTGACAAAGATTTATGGGAAGCGACGCGTTATCAGTTGCCAGGCCGACAACCGACAACCAAAAACCGACAGTCGACAGGCGATTCTTATATTGAAATCAAAGACCAAGCGACCCATTTGCCGCTCTGCCCTGAGACTCCGACTTCACTGTCGCTGTCGCTGTCGCAGTCGTAGTCGCAGTCGCAGTCGAAATCGGAATCGGACTCTACCGATGATTGCTGATTTAGATTGAAGCTTTTTATTTTATTTTATTTTATTTTTTTTTTTTTGATTTTTTTTTTTTTTTTTGTGGGGCGGGAATGGAACTGATATCTGATGCCATCGCAGCGAGCAGCGAGCAACGGCAACGAAAATTAATTAGGCGTGCGCAACGATATCTCCTCAATCCCCTTTAAAGCTACCTCTCTCGCTCTTCTTCTCCCTCTCTTACTCTCTCTTTCTCTCTCTCTCCTGTTTCCTCCCGCTCGCTGTCTCTTTATAGTTCTCACTCTTTCTGACAGTTGCCAAAATCATCATCAGTACGAGGCGAGCAACTTTGATCGTCGAGCGATAGAAATACAACAAACAAACAACAAGCCAAATATATTCGTGTAAACATTCATCGCACACACACACACACACACATACACTGAGGAAAATATTTAATAGATTGATAGCTTTATAATTGTTTTGTTCATGAACAGTAAAAATAAAATAAACTTTGAATGAATTTATTATACCTACAGTCATAGTAATAATAGTAGTAGTAGTAGAAATATATGGTATTATATATAGTAATCGATGGGTATTGCGAAAGATATCAGAAGATGATTATGTAGTAGATTTTGTGGTAGATTTATTACTAGTTTTGGTAGTATGAGAAATAGTGCGCATATATGAATGGAATAGAAAATAATAATAGAAATAATAGTAGAAATAGTAGTAGAAATAGTAGTATAAATAGTAGTGGAATTAATAGTGGAAATAGTAGTGGTAATAGGACTTGAAGTAGTAGTAGAAATTGTAGTATAAATTATAGTAGAAATAGTAGTAACAATAATATTAAAAATTGTAATACAAATAGTAGTAGATATAGTACTAGAAATAGTAGTGGAAATTGGAGTAGAAATAATGCTACAAATAGTAACAGGAACTGTAATAGAAATAGTACTAAAAATAGTAGTAGACATAGTAGTAGAAATAGTACTAGAAATAGTAGTAAAAATAGTAGTAGAAATAATAGTGGAAATAGTACTTGAAATAGTAGAAGGAACTGAAGTAGTAATACTAGTAGTAATAGTAATGGTAGTACTAATAGCAGTAGAAATAGTAATAGAAAAAGTAGTAAAAATAGTAGTAGAAATAATAGTAGAAATAGTACTGGAAATGGTAGTAAAAATAGTAGTAGAAATAATAGTGAAGTAGTAGTCGGAATTGTAGTAAAAATTGAAGAAGAATTTGTAGTAGAAATAGTAGTAGAAATATTACTAGAAATAGTAGTAGAAACTGTAGTAGCAATTATAATACAAATAGTAGAAATAGTAGTGGAAATAGGAGTATAAATAGTACTACAACTAGTAACAGGAACTGTAATAGAAATAGTACTAGAAATTATAGTTGAAATAGTAGTAACAATAATAGTAGAAATATTACTAAAAATAGTAGTAGAAATAGAAGCAGAAATAGTAATGGAAATATTAATAAAGGAGTAAAGTAGGGACTGCCAATAGACTGAGCTATGGAAATAGTAATATATTTGGTTGCAGACTAAGTAGTAGATTTCGTACTAAATTTGATAGTAGATGTAATAATACCGATATATAAATGGAATAAAAAATAATAGAAAAGCAGTTGAAATAGTAGTCGAAACACTAGCATTAGAATAAGCAGTACGAAAAAATAGTATTAAATTTTGTAGTAGATTTAGTAATAAAATTAACACTAAGAGTATAGAAATGATATTCGATTTAACAGATAAAAGATACGCGCAAAAATTAAAATTAATTCGTAGATACTTTTTGTCAGTGCATGAATCTAGTACTATTTCTATATATGCATATAAAGCATGTATATAGTAGTAGAAGTTGTAGAAGTAGAAGTAGTAGTAGTAGTAGTAGTAGTACTAGTAGTAGTATATATAATAGTAGTTGCATACGTATAAATACAGATACAGATACTGATACAGATATATGTATATATAATACATATATGTCTATATAGTTTGTCTGTATGTCGCAGCAAAGCTACAATCCGACAAGCCAAATCACATTGACATTTTTATCTTTTGTTGAAAATCTTTTGAAATTGTTATAAAACAGCCAGACGACGAGCTACAGCAAAAACAACAACAACAAAAATAGCAGCAGCAACAACAGCAACAAAAAATTGTTTTATGTATTTTTCAGTATTTTAGTTGTCGTTGTTGCTACAATTTCTGTCGCTTGTTGTTGTTGTTGTTGTTGTTGTTGCTGTTTCTGTTTCTGTTTTTTTTTTCAGTTCATTCTCATTTTTGAAGCAAAGCGCGACAATCTTGCCATCAGATCAGCTGATAAGCGCGAGCTGTACAAATCATACAACAACAACAACAGCAACAATAACAACAATAACAAGAGATATCTACACAAGCGGACAGCTGTTCAGCTGTGTTGCTGTACTTCTTCTTCTTCTTCTCGTTGTTGTTGTTGTAATTGCTGTATGTTGGTTTTGTTTTTTTTTTTTAGCTTTTTTTTATTTTTTTTTGTTATTTTTGGTTGTCTCTCAAAATGACTACAAAACATTATCGCAGCTCGAACATCAAATTTCAAGTTTATTTCGATTGCATTGACGATTAGAACACACAACGAATCGGACAATGAAGCTGAACTGAGCTGTGAGCTGTGAGCTCAGCAACAACAACAACAACAACAGCTTTGACTTTAAACTTTAGACCCCCTTCATGAGGATGATGATGATAATAATGATGTTGATTAGTCAGCAAGTCAACTGAGCTCAAAATGTTGATTAAAATCCAATTGGATATCACGTCGAAAACAAATTCCAATTGCAATACTCATAATATACAGACATACATATATCACACTCTATAATTTGTTATAGTTTTCATGAAGTGACGAGACGAGAAGTAAAGTCCCAGCATTATCAGTAGTACAAGTCTCATCTTATCGCATACTAAACTCATTATTATTATTTCTTTTGCATATATATGAAAATCAATTTTCTAAATTTGTCTTAAAAATAATTAAAAATAATAATATTTGCTATAAATAATATCAATGCATAACTGTTGATAATCTTTAAATTAAATTAGAATCACAAATCAAATATATTTAAAGAATTCATTATCGCTAGCTTAGCATCTAAAGATCTTTCTTTCTTTATAAACATAAAATTTTCCACAGTTCAATACTAATATTAATATTAATATTAATAATAATAATAATAATATTAATATTAACATTATAGTGATGAAATCTTATCTGAAGTGCGAATGCTTCACAGATTAAGAATATTTCAATAAATATTTCTCTTTGCATATAAAAATTATAATTCCTCTACTACCTCTACCTCTACCTTTCTCTATCTATCTATCTCTTTCTCTTTCTTTCTCTTTGTATAATCTAAAAACTTGAAATGACAATCAGAAACTAAATATTTATGCAAGAAAATATTCATAAATTAATCTCAAGCATAAATTGATTATGTTGTTTCTTGCAGTGTATAAATGTTTCGTTATTCTTCTTTTTTTTTATTTTATTTTTAGATTATTAATTTTTTTTTTTTTGTTTTATATTTTTTTTATTTTTGCATTTTCCTGTTTCATTATTCTAAATATCATATTATAACGACTGCGACAACGACTGCGACTGCGACTGTGACTGTGGCAGCGACTGTGGCAGCGACTGCTTTTTGTTAGTTTCATTTACGATAAGCGACTCGATATCGCAATTGTGTTTACTCGCACAAGTGACTCAAGAATCAGTTCCCCCAACTTCTCCCCTCCTCTACTGCTTCCCCTTATCCGCCTTGCACGGTTCATGCTATCATCATAAAGTTGATATGCAAATGTGCTGTCCAAAAAACAACAATAAAAACAACAACAAAATAACAATAATAACAACAAACGAAAACAACAATTTTGTAATTTGTAATGCAATTTGTTGTTGTTGTTGTTGCTGTTAGTTGTTATTGTTATTTATCTGCTGATATTTCCTGGTACGATTTCAATGCAAAATAATATAAAAAAAAAACAAATACAAAATACAAAAAAAAAAAGAACACAAGAACAAACGACAAAAAAAAAAAAAAAAGCTTATCGCAATTATTAAACACAATGTCGAAATGGCCAAAGCTCGTATCGAGCTGAGCGCTGAGCAGTGAGCGCTGAGTGCTGAGTGTTGAGTGCAGAGTGTTGAGCTAAGCTTAGCTTATCTGACATTTGCTCTTGTTAGCATCTGTCTCTCAATTCTCTAATGCTGTTGCTTACTTACTCACACTTACACTTACACTCTCTCTATCTCTCTCTGTCTCTTTGGTCTGTCGCTGTGTCGCACTTTGCTTTGTCATTTGATGTGAACAACTTTAACTCTAACGGTTAATCGTCAAAGGCCTTGGAAGCAACCTGAGCTTAAGCTTTGAAGCTTCAGCTTATCAACATTTTGACCGACGGCAACAGCAACAGCAACAGCAACTGCAATTGCAATACATGTGCGATACATGTGCGATATACATGCGATACACATTGCTACACGCTGCGCAGCTCTGCTCAACTTGGTGCATAGTTAGGTTATCTTCAAGTTGAAGCATTGCCAGCGACAGAACGACGAACAGAATCAGCCGCATGACACGTACCCGTCGATTACTGACGATTCCAAGAGTCAAATTGGAATTCTGAACCGAACCAAAACAGAACTCAACCCGTAGCTTAGCACACTCTCTGTCTCTGTCTATCTCCCTCTCTCTCACATACACACTCTTGCTTGGCAACGTTGTGTCACCCGCATATGATGAGCTTTGCCTGCCGCTACCCTGGCGCTGGCCCTGGCCTGACGTATCCAAATTGTGCTGGTCGTGTCTTTTGTTCGACTGGCTACGGCTTTGCCTTGCTTCTCTTTCTCTACTCTGTGTTTTTTTTTTTTGTTTTTTTGCCCAGATAATAGGACAACACAGCGAAAATGGAACAGAGCCAGAACACAACACAACAAAACGCAACAAGACAACAAGACAACAGCTGGCAATTAACATAAAATTAGTGATAAGGCGTAATTAAAATTTATAAAAATAACGAACAGAAAATATAACGCAAAGTGTTTATCTATTTCGTCGCCGTCGTCGTTTTCGACCTGTCGCGGCGGCCCAGTGGGACGCACAGCGCCAAAAAGTCACGACTCAACGCTAGCGAAGACTCTGACTCTAACTTCAATTTTAACGTCAACGCCAACGTCAAAGTCGACGTCAACTTCGATGTTACTCAGGCAAGCACAGTGGTCAAAATTAACATTTTTATACAAAAATTAACAACTAATTATCCAAAGTTCTATTAACAAGGAAAAAAAGAACAAGTGAGCACAGCTTACAATGGGAACAGTTTGGAGTGAGAAGAATTTAAACTGGGAACAATTTAAAGTGGGGAACAGTTTACAGTGGGAACAGTTTACAGTGGGAACAGTTTACAGTGGGAACAGTTTACAGTGGGAACAGTTCACAGTAGGAACAGTTTAAAGTGGGAACAGTTTAAAGTGGGAACAATTTAAAGTAGGAACAGTTTAGTAAGTGAGAACACTTGCAAATCTTACTGCAACCAATCTTCTAACTGCACAAATTGCAAGGATACTTACATTATGTACAGTTTAGAATATGATGAGAACAGTTTAGAGTCAGATGAGAACACGTGTAACTGTTCCACTGTAACAGCAGAAGCAGCGCAATACTTTTACACAGTTTTTCGTTTCATTTTTGTTTTTGTTGCTGTTGCTATTGTTGTTGTTGTTGTTGTTATTGTTGCTGCAGTTTGTGATAAAAGTTTATCGACTGCGCGCTTTTAAGCTATAGAAATTTCAACAAGCAACAAAAACAATAAGAACTGCCAGCAAGTGTGCAAAAGATAAATATGCAAAGCGGCTCAGAAAGTGCGATAGAGACAGCGACAGCGAGAGAAGCAGAGGCAGAGGCAAAGGGAGCAGGCAAAGCGGGCGAGCGAGCAAGTGAGCGAGGGCAAATGCGAGTGAAAGAGAGCGAGCATAAAGTAGTTGCTGATAGTCATTGCTAGAAGAAAGCAAACGGCGCAGGTGCAACAACAACAAAAATAACAAGAGCAGCAACAGCTGCATAGATAAGAACGTTAATTTATCGAAACTGTAGCCAAACTGTTCTCAACACACACTCACACACACACACACAGAGAGACATATAGCAAAAGACAGACAGTAAACTATACAGTAGCCAGTGTGTACACACTGCATTTTATTTGCATGACGCTGATATCATTACGAAGAACAAGTAGAAAGAAGCAGAACAAGAAGCACAAGCAAAAAGAAAAAAAAAATAAATACACAGAAACTTAAAGTAAAATCCAAGCCAAGCTGAAAACGAAACGTGCTTCGATAAGCAGGAGAGTTCCATAAGCGCTTTTTGGCGCTTAATGCTTAATGCTTGACGCTTCAAGCTGTCGCTGAAGCTTGACAAAACAGCTGGCAAAAGTTGAAAGGGGAGAGGGGAGTGGACAAAGGGGAGCTGTGCATAGCTATAGCTATAGCTGGAGCAGGTCTTGGCGATGGGAGCACGTATTATCGATTCCAAAATACATTCGACGAGCTCTCATATATCAAATGGCAAAAGTGGCAAAAATGGCAAACAGCGAAATGTAATTAGTTAATACTCATAATAAGGTGTGTCCAGCAAGCGATAAATTTCTCCTACTCCTCCCTTCCCCCCCTCTCACTGCTCACACACCTCTATCACTCTCTTCGCTTCGCTTTGCCAAACAGCTTAACAAAAACAAATTTCATTTCAATAAGAAGTTGTCAACGTGCAGAGAGGGGCAGCGATAGCCCAGTGGGAAAAACATAACTGCTATAAATAGTGACATTTGTCACTGCCTTTTACTGCCTTTCACTGTGAATGATCGCTGCCCTTATTATTATACTTGTAAGTCATGAAAGATAAGCAAAAAATTATCATATAAAAAATAAGTTGAATTCCCATGCAACATAACACAGAGTTGTCACTGTACTATTGTGCAGCTGGGTAATCAACTCATGACAAACGCATAGCTTTTATTTTTGTGCCATGCACTTTACACCCCATACTCCCCCCCCCCTTTCTCCTCTCTTGGTGACAATGGCAAGAACATACGAAACACAGTTCGTTCACATGGAAAACCCCAAAAAACCGAAAAACCAAAAGACAAGACAAGAAAAAAAAATACATTACGAGCTGACGAAGCTGTTTAATGCTTGAAAAGCAGCTGTAACTTCTGGTGGGTGTAAGTAGAAGTAGTAGTAGTAGTAGTAATACTAAAGGAGGGAAGAGGGGATCAACATGCCAGTGGACATGTGGACTGTACTCACCTTTATTCAACGGCTTTGGATTCGACTGTTTGCGTCGTGACATTGTTTGGTCTGCCAATGCGAAATGTTGGGGGGCGGTAGACCCCAATTTTTGTGAGTTAGCTGCTGCTGCGGCTGCTACGACTGCTGCTGCTGCTGCTGTCGTCGTTGTCGTTGTTGTCGTCGCTGCGTCTACATCAAAACATTTGCCGGCGGACAAAAATTCTCCAAAATATTCATAAATACAGCAAATATCTCCAACACACACACACACACACACAGAGAAACACACAAAATTCACAATCTACACGATACGCGATCAACACAAATACATGCACGCACGCGCATAAGCACACACAGGCACACACACACACACTTGTAAAGAGACCGTGAAGAAACTCCCGCACAAATTGGAATGCAAAATAAAATGCAGTTATCAAAAAATATCAATAATTTATTATTATTATTTTTATGATTAATAATATTTCTCTCTCTCTTTTTTTTGACCTTTTTTTTAATGTAGATTTGATTTTAATTAATTTTTAACGAGGCGCGCGACGATCGCGACACGAAATCTGATTGCGAATCGATCTATATTTATTTCATTGCGATCAGTATTTTTGTTGTTGTTTTTCTTGTTGGTTTTTTTTTTTTTTGGTATTATTTTAACAATTACAATTGTTGTTATTGTTGTTTTTGTTATTTATTTCTTGTTGCTATTGTCGCGTGTTTTGCTGTGAAAGCGTCGGGGCAACGTTGTCGTCGTTCTCGTCGTAGTCGAAATTAAAATCGCCGTCAACGTAGCGTAGCGTGGGCGAGCAACGTCCGAACAGTGCAAAGTCTTGCTCACAACTGAACTCTGCCGTCATCGTTGCTGCTGCGCCGCGCTGCTATGACTCTGACTATAGCTGTGGCTGTGGCTGTGACTGTGACTGCGACTGTGGCCAACTGCCGAAAGCTCAAAGAGCAGCAGCAACAGCAGCGACGGCAACAGCAGCGATGGCAGCAGCATAAAACCGGTGGCGTCGCCGAGTACTTTACTCGCTTAACTTGCGCGCGCGCTCTCACAGCTTTTCCATTTTGTTTTTGCCGTCTGTTTCTCAGCATGATAAGAATCAAAACAAAAAGCCGAAACACAACGCACGTTTTTTTCAGCCTGCACAATTAACATTTGTTTGCACTTGATTTTCTATAAATTAATATTTGCTATTGCTGCAGTATAACTTTATTATTGATTTTATATATTATTAATTAATAGAAAATACGCAATTATATTCCAATTTTCACTTGCAAAACCGGCGTCCAGAGCACAAATAACTTTACAGCCAATTCGCTACGCAGCTGTTTGCTGCACCACAACCTCATCGCACATTCAATTCGCCGCAGCTATCGATAGACTGATTTCGTGCAGTTGGCAACGCTACCAATCATAGTTGGCAATGTATGCGATATGAGTATGAAAACTATAGCATACTTTTAGATGTCGTTAAAAAATTTGTTTTTGCACCAATTTCAAAATTTGGTAACTTTCCTATACTAATTAATTAACTAATTGATAACTAATTGCAAAGTCAAAGAGTTTTTCAAAAAATATCAAAACAAAAACCAGTTCTAACTGCTTCTCAATTATTAATTTGCAATTTAACACAATTTTTTTTTTTATTTGTTTTCAATTTACAAATTTTCACATTATTGCCATACGAATTTCAAGGGTATCTGCAGTCGAGCAGTGAATAAATATTAGCGTACATTTTTGAGTATATTTTATGCAGACTTTCTTTCTTTTTGTTGGCTTTGTTTTTTTATGCGGACACTTTTTGTCTTCTAATTTGCACCTATTGCATTTTAATGGAAATTTTTGCCACTTTGCATTGGACGCACATAGAATTGAAAAATGGCGACAGCGACCGGAAATGAAAAGCTTCCTCTCTCTCTGTGCAAGTTATATGGGCAATGGGCAATGGGCAATAAATATATCGAAATAATGGGGAGTGAGAGTGAGAGCGAGACAGCAATGTGCATAATAATAATCCAAGCTAACATATGGCGTTGTTGATTAGCCGTCGGTTAACATAACTCAGTGGCGCCCCCTGTCGACCAGTAGACCACACACACTCACACTCACATTGACGCTCTCACTCTCATTGTCGCTCTTTCTCTTTTTCGTTTTACCACTAATCACAGTGTTGGCGGTTGGTTGGCTAATGAAAGATGCAAGCGGCAAACATCTTTGGCCTTCGCTGCGTTCATTAAACTTTCAACAATGTTGCATTTATTTTATATGCCTCACATTCGACATTCGCCCAAAAACCTATAAATACCCAGCGTAATAATTATCTGGTAATCATATAGTGCATTACACTCGCTCATCATCATCATCATCAAGCAACTTCCAGGTCAAGCAACTGCCACAACGCGAGGCCATTCGCAAAAAAAAAAAAAATGAAAAAAAATATAATGACATTTTTTGACTGTTGCCGTTTGTTATTGTTCTTGTTGTTGTTGTATTTTATGCGGCGAATATCATTGACCCAAGGGTGCAGTTACCTTGTGCGTGAGTGAAACAGCACATTAGCCCTGCCTGTCTGTCACTTGCTGCAAACTGAGAGAGCGCGACGAGTGTTGAGAGCAAGGCGAGGACGCATAAGAGAGAGCGCTGCTCCTGCCTGCCAGTCTGTCTGTCTGTCAGCGATAAGTACATTGATCCGTTCTGGCAGCCCTCGCAGTGCTGCCGTTAACCTTGTTTTATGCTCTCTTTCTCCCTAACACTCTCTCCCTCTCTTTGCTGCACTGCTCTGCGCTGCGCTGTTCTGCTTCTGCCCGCTGCCCGCTGCTTGCTGCGTGCTGCTTGCCTGCTGTTCTCACTCTCACTGCACGCGTCACGCCCCGTTAGTAGCTGATCTTCATTATCCTCCGCTTGCATAAATTAAAAGCGCTGATGAAATTTGCCAGTTGCGTCGCATAAGCAGCGCATAAAAAAAAATAAAAATAAAATAATAAAGACAGTTTCCCGCAGCAAATTATGCATTTATTTTTACACGATACTCTTGTTGTTGCCGCTGCTGTTATGATATGCCGTTACATGGCCGTTTGCAACGCCCACAAAAATAAAAAAAAAAAGTAGCAGCAAACAACAAAAATTACAGCTCCAAAGTCCATTTGGCCCGTCGCCCTGTGCTATTTATAGCAACAATTGGCAATGCAATAGAAAGCTCTGCCTCTGTCTCTGCCTACGCTACTGTCTCTGCCTCTGCCTCTGCCTACACTACAGCCTCAGCATCGGCCTCTGTTACAGCCTCTCTCACTCTCGCTGACGTCTCTTCACACTTCGCTCTGCTTGTCTCACTCGCACAGCAGCTGCTAATTGATTTGCGGTAGGTTCGTTTTTATTTTCTTTTTTAGCGCACGCTGCGTTTGATGCCGCAATGTCTCTCAAGGGAAAAGTGCAAGCAGGAGCATTAAGCATATCACGCATACGCCCTGTCTAGTCCTTATCGATCTTATCAGTATATTCCCCCCTCCCCTGCCGCTCTTGCGCTACTATTTCGTCAGCTGATGAAATGCTCTTTAAATTTGCTGCAAAATTTACAACAAGCAATTGTTGTTGTTGTTTTTGTTGTCAACTTGATAAAGCTCAGAAATAAATAAATAAAAAAAATAATTTCATATTTTATTAAAAAATTGCTACAGCTGAAAAATTAAAATTTTTTTTGGGTTTTTTAATTTTTTTTTTTAAATATTTGCAGGCCTAGAAAATTTTATGAAATTTATTTTTTATTTATTTGCATAAATTAATTTTATTAAATATTTAATAATTTGCTTAGTTTAATTTAATTATATTTTGCTTTTTAATTTATACAAAAATATAAAAATTATACTAAAATTCACAATAATTGCAAGCAAAAACAATTTCAACATGCGCGCTGAGTCAACGCCGCAATAAATAAATAAGCAATCATTTTAAATAAATTACGCAATGTTATTTGTTAGCAAAAAAAAAAGTTGCATAAATAAATAATAAAAAATATAAAAAAAATATATATTTGCTTAGCTAAGAAATAATTTTCATTTAATTATTATTTGCAATAGTTTTTCATAACGTATCACAAATTCTTGGAAATGAAGTTGCTTATCATTTTTCGCATTTCCGTCGCTTTGTTTCTTTCTTTCACTCTCAACACATTGACCTTCACCCGTTGGCCAAAATCACTCGGCCAACACATGTGTCTGTCTGTCTGTCAGACTGTCAGACAGTCTCCCACTGCAATCAGTTGTTGTTGTTGTTGTTTCAATGTGTTGACTTACTTATCGCTGAATTGATCTATATATAAAAATCGTTGCGATCTATTTCCGATCTATTGCCAATGCATGACATCATTCCAAAGTTCACATTGTTTTCTCCTTGTTGTTGTTTTTGTTGCTTTGAATTAAGATTGCGACCGGCCTGCTTTACATTTTTTACATACAACTTTTACTGTCTGGCTGCTGTTGGAGCAGCAGCAGCAGCGACTGGCTGAGCGCAGTGGCAGGGGAACAGTAACTTCAGGGTCTGCTGTCGGTTCAACGTTTTGTGAATTTGCGCGTTGACCTTTTGTTGTCGTAATTGTTGTTGTTGCTCATGTTGCTGTTCATGTTGCTGTTGTTAATTTTTGCTGTTTTTTTTGTGATTGTTTTATTGCTGCTTCCTCAACAAAGCGTTGTTGTCCTTGCCAAGTGCCAATGGCTCGTGTTGAATGATAATCAGGGAGAGGAAGCATACAGTGTGAACAGCAGCGTAAGTTGAAGTAGAAGAAGAAGAAGACTGACAGTTGGACAGTGAAGCATATGCGTATACATTGCGTATACGTAACGTTAGCCTACAGTAAAGCTAAAGCAACGATTGATCATACGATGCGTTTATATCCAATCAAAATCAATCGATCAAACAATTTATGAGACCAACCTCGCCCTTCCCCTCTCCCTTCCCTTCCCTATCCTGCAGCTCACTGTCAGTCAGTTAGGCAAATGAAGCACACGATGCATAATTTGCGAAAATATGTTAATTTTTTTTCTGTTTTTTTTTGCTGTTTCTGTTTTTGTTTTTCTCACTTCGTTTTAAAGTTTTTTCCATTTCTGTTGCTTCTTCTAAATCAAATATAAATCACAAATATGCTCTATGTCTATCTCGCTCGCACTAAAATGCTTGTCAATATCAAAAATCAAAAATAAATAATAAAAATTTCTCATATCTTTATTTTATTATTATTTGTTTATGGAAACGCGTCGCGAGTTGCTAAAAATAAATAAATAGGCGAACAAATTTCACAGCTCGTGCTGCGATCGACAATAACAGCAACAACAGCAACAGCAACAATGAGAAGAGCGAAACATGTAGCAGAAGAAGAAGAAGAAGAGCTAAATAAGACTAAAACAAAAGACTGCAAAAATACCCTGTAAAAAAAAAGTCAAAGTCATATGCTTAGCACTTAGATATTAAGAAAATATTCTTACGCAATTCTCTTTGTAGAAACTTTCAGCTGCCCCACATGCCAAATTTCATAGCTATAGCTTGTAGAGTCGCTCAGTTCACATAGACAGTTTGACGCACTACGTGTAGAACTTGAAGAACAACAATAATATGAAAATGCGTTTTATTATTTTGCCAAAGTGATCAGAATCTGTGCGCTGTGCACGCCTCACAGCCATGTACAGTAAAAGCTTACAGTGAGTAAAAGAGAGCAGCAGCAGCAGCAGCAGCAGAAGGAGGAGAAGGAAGAGGAGAAGGCGTAATAGGAGTGGCAGCTGATTAGTCAATCGAAGCTTTCAATTGCCTCGTAATCTGTGACAACGACTTGCTGTACTTATGACTTTGCATTCCTCTTCTTGCTCTTTCTCTTCTTCTTTTGTGCTTCTTCATTCACTTCTGCTTTTGTTCTGTTTTGTTTTTTGTTTTTTTTTTTGTGCTCGCGCTATAAATAAATTCAAATATTTCGGTCAACAATTCCGATTTGTGATTCCACTGATTCCCCTGACTTTCATGATGGTCATGTCTCTGTTTGACTTTTATGATCCACTCCATGAATTCGCATGTGTCGCTTGCCCAACGACCGTTTCACACAATTAGTGATGGCAATAATCAAGCTACATGCTAGTATAATATATATATATATGTAGTATAATCAAAGTTAATGCTTCATAGAATTCTCAAAATTCTTAATAGAATTTCAAAAAGTAAAAGCTAAATGAAAGACAAGTGGCATTTGTTCTGCTGCGCAGCTTAGCTGACATCTTAAAAGAAATCTTCATAGTTGACTTAGTTGACTCTTTGTAGAATATCTGTAGAATCTCAGTTAAATATCAGTCAAATATCTTCTACTGATATTACTTCTTAGTAGAAGCTCAGTAAAAGAGAATTTTAGAAGATTCTCAATAGACTTTTGTATAATATTTCAGTAAAATTTTATTAGAAGCTCTATAGAATCTCTGTAGAATCTCAGTGGAATATCAGTCGAATATCAGTCGAATAACAGTAGAAGCTCAGTAGAATCTTAAGAGATGTTTCGAAGATTCTCAGTAGACTCTGAATAAAAGCTCAGTAAAATATTATTAGAATCTCTGTAAAAGCTCAGTAGAATCTCAGAATCAGTAGAATTTCACTATATCTCCTAGCAGACTCTCACTAAAATCTCTGTAGAATCTCAGCGGAGTCTCAGCAAAATCTTAGTAGAATCTGAGTAAAGTCTCATTAAAATTTTTTTGTAGAATCGCTGTAAAATCTCAGTAGAATTTCTGTAGAAGGTCAGTATAATCTTTAAAGAATTTCAATTGATTCTCAATAGACTCTTAAAAAAATCTTTGTAAAATCTTAGTAGAGTCTGAAAAAGTCTCAGTAAAATCTTAGCAAAATCTCAGTAAAGCCCCTGAAGAAGCTTTGTAGAATCTATGGATAAATTGAGTAGAATTTCAGTAGAAACTCAATAAAATTTTGATAAAGATTCTCAGCAGAATATCGCAGTATGAATAGAAAATCTCATTAGCAGCTCAATCGCCTCACAGTAGAAACTTAATAATGTATGGGAAGAATCTTAAGAGAAGCTCAACAGAATTACAGTTGAATCTTAGGAAAATCGTTTAATAATTTTACTAGAATTTAAAGGAAAATTTAAAGAAATCTTTTAAATACTTCAGTAGACTCTTAGTAGAGTTTTAGCAGAGTCTGTAAAGAATTTTACTGGCAGCTTAGTAGATTTTCAATCAATTTTCAATCTATAATATATCCAGAATCTGCTATAAGTTAGCTTTCTATGCTAGCAAAAGTCATGCAACTGCTCATTCAGCAAATCAAACTATCCCTCTCTGTCTCTCTCTCTGAAGCACGTTGTCATCTCTAGCTGGCAGCGCTGAGGTTCAAGCAACGTTCAATGCGAAAATAAAAAAAAAAAAAAAACTGCCCACACAATCGATGCGTGGATACAAAATAATCACTTAAAGCTGTCGCTACTGCGATAACAAATAAACACACACAGAGACACACAGAAAGAGAGAGAGAGAGGGAGAGTGTGTGTGTGTTGCGATAGTCATGCGGTTGAAATTCGTCACAGACACTTGGAATATTTAAAATAGCGACTAAAGTCGAACACTTAGACATAAACAATAGCAACAGCAACACAAGCACGCAAGAACAAACAAACAACATAAACAACATAAACAACAACAACAAGAAGAACAACAATAAAATGAAGTGCACAAATATAGATTAAGTGAGCAGTGGAAAGGGGAATGTGGGAAGTAGAATGCGCAATTGGTTTTATTTCCATTGTTTTTTTGCGCACACAACGAGCCTCCGCAAGGTAAATGCATCAATAAAAATCTAGATAGACTAAGGCGGTAAGCAGTGTAGGGGCGTGGTTATAGCAGCAGCAGTAGTAGTAGTCACACGTAGTCATGCAGCAGTTATCGATTCAAAAGGCTCAAAGACTTTTTCATATTTAAGTTCATTGTCATTCACATTGCGCATACGTCATGTGTTACACAGAAAGTAAAAATAAAAATAAAAAAATAACAATTTAATTTTTGTTTAGTTAATAAACTATTTAAATATTATTTGATTGATTGATTGACTAACTGTTTAGCTGATTGACTGATTGATTCGCTAAACACTTTGCTATAATTAAGGAAAATTCTAGTATTTATTTATTTATTTATTTTAATTTTTTTTAGGTTTTTTTTTGCAGTTGCTGCTGTGTCTATGTATGTGTGTGTGTGTGTGTGTGCTGCTCTGCTATTTGCCTATGTGTGTGTGTGTTTCTGTGTGAATGTTATTCATCTTGCTTGTATGAATCACAGCTAAGTATTTCGCCACTAAATAGATTCATATTATATTTATAAACTTACAAAGTTTTATTAATTTATGTCGTGGCAGAACACATAATGTACTATATATCATATATATATATATATATATATATATATATATACATATTCTTGATCAGCATAAATATTTGTATATCTAAGTTTTAAAGCTATTTTGATGAAATCTAGACTAGACACGTCTTATTCCACTAAACTCTATATAAGTTGGAAATTGCCGAATCGCAGCACTATAACATATAATCGCCATAGAACCGATCGGTCGAAAATCGAATCTTTGTATGAAAAACTTTTTAGTTTGTTAAGTTTTACGATTGAAACTTACAGACTTTAAGTTTAGTGTCGACTTATACATTTCAGCCAAATTTAGTTAAAATTGAAGCACTACAACATATAGCTGCCATAGAAATAATTGTTCCAAAATTAAATCTTTGTATGCAAAACTTTTTTGTTTGTTGAGCAATCGCATTGAAATTCACAAGTTGTAAGTTTAATAAGAACTAACACATTTCTGTCAAGTTTCATTAAAATCAAGCTACTATAACATATAGCTGCCATAGAGACGAACAGTCGAAAAACGAGACTTACTAGTAAAAACTTTTTTGTTTCTTGGTCTATTCAGCTGAAACTTACAAGACTTGAGTTTAGTAAAGGCAAATGCAATCCTGTTAAATTTCGTCAAAATCGAAGTACTATATCATATAGCTGCCATATAAAGAAACAGTCAAAAATCAAGTCCTAGTAGTAAAAACTTTTTTGTTTCTTTGTCTATTCAGCTGAAACTTACAAGATTGGAGTTTAATAGAGACAAATTCAATCCTGTAAAATTTCGTCAAAATCGAAGCACTATATCATAT